>BGPR01008875.1:48971-60926 GCA_013235015.1 Araneus ventricosus | reverse complement strand
CTATAGAAGTTGCATTTATTTAATATTCTGAAAATAATTTTTATGTGTGATTCATATCGCAAAAAGAATGAACTTTGTGATGTCCTGAGAATGTATCATTTCTCATTGTTTTTTGATATTAAAGAGTTGCGTTTTTAAAATGTGTTTCATTGTTATTTCTCTCTTTTTTAAAGATTTATAGAGTTTGATATGAAGCTTACATTTAAAAACTTAGAAGGAAATTGCAAATTTTTCTTCTAAAGAGATTCCAACTCAAAGTCTTCTTGATGTCGAAGTACTTGGTAATATTTATAAAAAAAGTTTTTCATAATAATTTATAATTGAACTTATTTATATACTGTTTAACTAGATTAGAAAAACTGAATAATAATTTAAGAATTCTTTAAGAATTCGGTTTAGAAATTAAATTTGTTAATTGCATTAAAGTATCAATCATTTAATAGAATTAAACTGAATTGAAAGAAAATTAATATTAACATTCACGATGATTCAATAATTATGTTTAGCTCAAAAATAAACATCGTTTTCCGATAATCCTGCAATTGTATTCAGCATTTCCAGTGTACTTAAAGTGGTATATATTAAATTTCCCGATATTTCAAATTCGAACTGTACATTGGCAACGATTGAGAGTCATAAGCGGGGGGTGGGGTCAAAAAGTTTATGGACTCCTTAAAGTACCCATAGACAACAAAATTAAAAATTAAGTTACAAAACTAGCTAGCTTCTCCGTAACCAATCGTTCTTTTAAAATTTCTTGTTTTTGACAGCTAAGACAAAATTAAAATTTAATTTTTTCCTTATAAAGTGGGTGGGGCGACTGCCCTCCCCCCGAGTCGTCTCCACTGACTAAAGGTATCCATAAAATCATTATTTGTAACATTAGTACACATCTACAATTAAACCGAAGTCCTTTGAGAATTCAAAAATGTTCGGTAATAATTTCATTAAAAAGATTGCTCGTTTAAAATTAAACAAAAAAAGTGATAATTTAATTAATTCCAACCATTGAATAAAATATAAGGAAAAATAAAAATATTGGTTTAGATTGCTTGTGCTAAATAATATTATTTTAAACAGATATCCAAAGCAATGCAATTAATCACGTTGCATAAAATATGATGCAGTAGAAAATAAGCTTCTCAAAGTCATAAGTTTAGTCTTCGAAATCATGAACCAGAGAGATGCAAACTCTCAACGGTAAGGTGAATACTGGACTGACCAGAGTCTATTAAAGAGCTATTCAAGGGCACGATGGATAATTCTTGTTCCCGTGAAAAAGCACATTATCATCAGCGTAGGTGACCGGCTACCATGTGTGGTTTCACAAAGAGGGGTCCCCCTCGCAGGTCATTAGCCAACGGAGAAAATATCAACTATCTTGTAATTAAGGCTCCTCTGGAACCTTCCAAAAGATTGCAGAATGAAAGAAGACGCTCACTATGGAGCTTATTTTGATGAAAATACATTCAGAGCAAATGTAAATGCACACAATTCCATTGATGACTACTTAGGCATCTGGAAAAAGCCTAGATATTTTCAAAAGCCTATTTTCCCTTTAACAGATGACGCGGTGATCAATCATACTGACGTTCTTTCTACCTGAGTCGTCTTATATAGGGAAGGGGGGATTGGCAGGTAACTCTGATAGCAACTTCAACGGTTCTCTTCGTTGTTAGACATTTCAAGACATCCGGCTTCAAATTTTCGAGAAAGCAGAAGGTTACTTAAAAATAAAGCATCGATTATCACTGATGTAACTTTCCAGGTTTTCTTTACCGGTTTAACTTTCCACTGTTGCTTTTTTAAATTCTTAGTTTTGGGCTTCTAAAATAATACAAAAATTTAATTTGTTCGCAAAAAGTGGGGGGGGGGGGAGGATTGCCCCCTCATCCCCCCAAGTCGCCTCTACTGGAACTGTATACAATATCTCGAAAAATTCTATGTAAAATAAAGACATTCTTCAAAATAACGCAATATCTTTCATATAAAAATCTTAATTAGAATTTAAAGAAAATTTATATAATTCTAATTCTTTAAAAGTATATTCAAATAAAAGTAGGACATTAGAAATTATTTATGATGATTAAATAATATAGAATTGCTTGAATCTAATGAAGATTTCTGTCTGATTCTTTTGTGATGTCAATGAAATAAAACATTATTATGTTGGACTGAAAAATTTTCATTGCTTTCTTTTATAAATCTATGAAAGGATGTTGAAAATTCTGTGATTAATCATATTTTCCCATTCAATAACTTTCAACTTCTATATACTATAGATGAAAACTTATTGATCAAAAGTTTCGTTCAGTCCGTAAGCAATATTAAGTAGGAATATTTCTTTTTTCAATTTGGCAGATATTGACGACTGCAGAGATGTAGACATAAATCAAACTGCAAACGATTAATCATTTCGACATAACATTCTTAAAGTTGTTTGAAGCATTTGATCCAAATTCAGCTATATTTCAATACTTTGTTTTCTCAAGCAGGTCAAACCGACAGTGAAATTCTAAGCATGTTTATACAAAATCTCAATAGTTGTTCCAGCATTTGCACATTTTTTCTGCGTATTTCACGCCTGGGCTCGAACCATGGGATATCAAAATTTCAGCATTATTCCTAATTCAGTTAGGATCTTTTGAGTGATGTCGTTCCATAGAGCTCGTCAAGTATATTTATTATATAGGAAACACCATAAAGTTACTTGATAAACTTGCGTTCAATGGGTATAAAATGAAAAGTATTGAAATATGTTTCGCCCCCTATTAAAAAAAACATTTTTCAATCAGTCTTGGATCCTCTAAACGTGTTGAAAAAGTTACTTAACGTAAAATAAAATAATTGGGATTCTTTTTAACAAAACAATGTTCTTTTTCATTTTGTGCATCAATTGAAAACGAAGGAAAAAATTAGAAATAAATTTCATAATCATCTATTGACTATAAAATGAATTAAAATAATCATTCAATATCTTATACGAACCGCAATTTTTGAAATGATTGTATGATTTGCATGTTCACATAAATTAAAATTAAGAAGATGTCCGATTTCGAAGTTATTAAATTTTACATGAATAAATGGAATATATGCTATTTTAATTTCTGAGGAGTCCTAACAAAAATCAAGTTTTGTTTAATATTCATTATCTAAATTGAACCATCTGTTTCGGTATATTTAAAGATATTAATATGTAAAGAAATAATTTTACTTTCCCACAGATTGTGCTATGAGTTTAAATTATTACTGATGATTAAGTGATATAGAAATAATATTTTTATACACACTTAACAAGTAAATTAATGTTCTCCCCCGCAGATAACCTGATCAATTTTCGGAACTGAAATCAAGTGGAATAGGTGTGAAGCTCAAAACAAAATGGACCTTCCATCTGCCATCAACATCGTCATTTCAGGATTGCAAGTTTTGTTTTCTCATCCTATTGTACAGAATGTTCTGAACCATTTGAAAGAAATATACTTCCCAAGACAGAATGGGACAGATATTGCTTTTCACTTGCCACAGGAGTCAGATTTTACAGGAGCGACTCAGATGGCTCAACAGTTGATTAATAATTGTCCATTCGTAAAGAAAGCTGATTTCTTTGTTTCAAGAATGCAAGATCATTCTTAAAAATATTCTTATTTATTGTTCTGACAAATATGTACACATGTTACATGCCGACAGAATTTGTATTTATTTATTATTCTTTAAATAATTTTTATGAACGATTCATGGAGCGAAAAGAATGAACATTGTGATGCCCTGAGGATGTATCATTGCTCATTGTTTTTTATTATTAAAGAGTTGTTTCGTTAAAAAGTGTCTCACTGTTATTTTTCTCTTTTTTTACGATTTATAGAGCTGGATATAAAGCTTACATTTAAATACTTAGAAGGAAATTACAAATTTTTCTTGTAAAGACATTCCAAATGAAAATAGAGAAGTCTTCTTGATGTCGAAGTATTTGGATATATTTATATAAATTTTTATCATAATAATTTATTTTTGAACTCAATTTAAACACTATTTAACTAGATTAGATAAACTGGATAATAATTCAGGAATTGTTTAAGAATTGGGATCAGAAATTAAATTTATGATTTGCATTAAATTCTGAATCGTCTATTAGAATTAAACTGAATTGAAAGAATTTTATTATTAACTACCATGTAAATTTAGTTCAAAAATTACCTCAGTTTCTCAATAGTCCCGGAATTTTATTCAAGCAATTGAAATGAAATGAAATTGATATTTATTAAAATTCTCCTTTATGGAAATTCGTAATTATAAAACATCTCGAAATATTCTATGTAAATTAAATTGAAGCCGCAAAATATCACAATATTTTTCTATAAATTTCTTTATACGAATTTCTAGAAATCAATGCAAAATGTATGAAAGTAAATCATTCACATGTGATATTTTCATCTGAAATTATTTCTGACGATTAAGTAATATGGAATTGCTTGAATCTCATAGAGATTTCTATCTTTTTCTTTTGTTCGTGTCAATAAAATAAACACAATTTTAAGAACTAAAATTTGTCTTCATTTGATTTCATAAATTGCTAATTGACATTCAAAAACTAACTACGTCATTAAAAACTTGTATTCTGTAATTTTTACAGATGCATTTGTAAGCTACGGATGAGTATTTATTTTTCAAAAGCTTTATTTGTACCTTAAGCATTTGTTTGTATAGAAGTAATTTTTATCTTATCTGATACATGATATTGACCTCAACATTAAACCAAAATGTAAACAATAAATCTATGTAACATATCGGAAGATGGTTAAAATTGTTTACAGATTTGGTCCTATGTATGCAATATTGGAAAGAATTTTGTTAATGATATAATCTGGATTTCTTTTTCTGTAATTTATTCTAAAATAATAATATCTGACTATATGTATATTATAAAAACAACTCTTAATTATTGTTGTTATATTATTTTGAAAAATATTTATGTAGAATATGCAAAGTTTTGGGTCAAATATTAATTTAAAATTCATGAAATTCATTTCAAATGTGGTACTATATTTATGTTACTCTGTATGTACTACATTTCTTCATCTATTTACACCAGTGAAGAAACTGATTTTTAAATTTTTGCCATTTCTCTGGAAACCACGAATTCCATTAAAATTATTTTTCTGCTTCACGGATGTTTTCATTGTTTGTTCAAACTACTTTAATGATTTAATTGTGGAACGTTAGTGTCTATTTAAATATAAGAAATAAATAAAAAAGTCTGATGTAAAATTGAAAGTGAAAAGCATTGATTGAAAATTTTAAATGAAAAGCATCGATTTTCAATGGGAGATACAAAAGAAATCTCTTATAATTTTCAACAAGCATCCATTTTGTTACAAATCGAGCCTTATTATCACTTTATAACAGTATGATTTGAATGAAAATGAGAGAAGTTTCGAAAAAGAAATTTTAACACCGGAAACATAACTTTCCTTCTTGCGTGTATTTGAATAATAATGGAGCTAAAAAAAGAAAAAGAAGCAAAAAAGGCATGAATTTACTACTTAAGATTAAATAAATAAAAGTATAATTCAAATTTAAAAAATTTTAGCGTTAGGTTTCCTCTTGTGCTAATCCATCACTGTGCCAAATTTCGTCCCTGTAAGTCAAACGGTCTGGACGTGCATAAAGAACAAAAAAAAAAAAGAACAAACTTACTCATAAAAAATATAAGAAAGGAGCAGTTCGGGTCAGTGCCGTAGATGTTTCGTGAAATCGTCGAGATAAAATCATAAAACAAGTGTTTCCTATTAATATGTAATTTAATTATCAATCTCTTTAATACAATATTTACACAGAGTAGTATAGTGGCTACAGAATAGATAAATCACGAGCTACCACAGACCCTTGCTACATGCGATAAACTTGTGATTCATCTACTCGGCAACATTTTACTTCTCTGTGTTAATATTATATTAAAGAGATTGATAATTAAATTACATATTAATACGAAGTACTTGTTTTATGATTTTATCACGACGTTTTCAGAAAAAAATCTACTGCACGGACCCGAACTGCGCCTTTCTTATGTTTTATTTAGAGTAGCTTTTGTTGGCGCCATCTGTTGACCGTATATAGAACTACATTTCGCGTATGCGCTATAAAACATTATTTACTACGAATGCTCATACTTCCCGTAATATTCAAATTTTTGAATTCAAATCTTAATACAATGTTTCTTTTACGTATTGCCAAATATTCTGTAAGTTTCGTACAATTCGAAAGAAAACTCTTCATGTTGTAATAAAAAAACATGCGGAGTTTGAAGTTTTCAATTTAATACCGATTTTTACTTACATTCTAATAAATATTTTTATTGTCTCATTTTGGGTCCTAGTAATATTCCTCAAGCTCTTTAAAATGACACCAGAATCAACATCCTGCTAAACGCGTTTCCACGCTACACTTATTTATAACCTTACATAAAACTAATACATAATAATCACACGAATGCACCTACACTGGTACAGGCAAAACAAATACTATGCGACAAACTCTAACAAATATGATGTGGGTCAACCTTGTGGGGTCAACCATTCTTTACGCATTATTAGTCTCGTAGTTATTATCGATTCAAATCTGACGGCATTTTGTCACACAAGAAAGTCCGACCGATTATCACTGTAACGAGCGGAAAGAAGTTTTCATGTCAAAAAAATGGCAGTTTTTCTGGCATTGGACTCAAAGCTTCTCACATTTATTTACTAATTCCTTGTTAAAAAGGAATTTTTTTTCTTATATGTTGAATTCTTTGTTTAAGTGCAATATTGGACAATGTGCAATATATTTAAATGCTTATATTAGATACATGCTAGCTATTTTGAACATATAGTGTTGCAATAATTCAGGGTTAAGTACTCTACTTTCTTTTTTCTTATTTAGGGTTAATTGCCCTTTCTGCCTTTTTTAACAATTAGTTTCATGGATGGTTTTGCTCAAATAAAATCAGATTTAACATGGCAAGCTCTTTTAAAGCCGAGCCAATCTCTTTAATTGTTGAAAACTCCGTATCCTGGATTGTCTTTTTCAATTATATATATATATATATATATATATATATATATATGTAATAATCTCACTTAATTTTATTTCAAATACTAATATTATATATTTTAAAGTCTTAATGTATTCCAAAATCACTTTTCTTAAACTCCAGTTTCGTTCTATTTCCCGCGCTGGAGGTATATTAAATCTCTCGTTTTGGCATATTTATTGCTAAAAGAATATTCTAATTGCTTCCACGCGCCAACATAAATCATGAATTCTTTTCCAGACTTTTCCCTAAAATACTCACGTAATATAGTAAAAATAGCTATTGTTCCCTTCACTTTGATCACGTGTCTATCTGTTAAATCCCTACCTGAGAAAAAGCAGGAATTTTTTGCTGTCTTTTGGCATAAAAACTTCAACTAAGATGTACGTACATTCCGTCACTCTCCATTTGTTTTTATTTTTGTATTTGATATTAATTATAGCATTACCCGTCGCAGTTTCAGACACGGTTACTCAGCAAATATGAACAAAAAGCTGAATAATTTATCATACTTGATAGATAGTAAAATATTTAAAGACGTAAATTTTAAAATGAAAGCGATACAATTCTGTATGATGCATCGCAGCTAAAACAAACAACTTAACTTACAAACTGAGTTTCAAATAACTTTCACTCAATTCATCTATCAATGACCGGTAGAATGATTAACGCTGAATATGGTAGTGAAAGCCGAACATGCTGGAGACCCTTCTTCCAGAAAGTCACGTGAACCAAAGGAAGGCCAGTCTCCTTTCGCCCAAACAAGACCTTTACCGTCAATGATGTAGGTTTCAAAGATCGGCAAATTTTTTGTCCCGTCTTAATTTCGTTCTAAGATTATTTAGATAATTGTTTAAATTTCTTATCAATGGTTGATATAACCTATTTATAAATGTTTTAAATATACTTCAATTTATATAGAAATTAGAGTTATATATTTTTCAAAAGTCAAGTAACTCTTATGATTATCAAAACGGTAATCGATTTTAAAATACCATTAATCTTACATAATTGAGAAATAAATAAAAATGATAACTTATGCTGCAGTTTATTTATTTTTTTTTATCTTCTAACAGAATTGATGTTTTAAAACTATAAATAATTATTAAAATGAAACACTGTAAATAAAATTATTCCTATACTTTTCTTGAATAACTAAAAAGTTTTTTGTAGTAAGGATATATATACATTTGAAGCCCATGAAAAAAAAGCAAAGATAGTGATTACTAGTTATATTTAACACTAATTAAGATAAAATTAGTAACTTTGCTCAGAGAAATTTCATTTTTTAACATAAAGAAATATGATTTTTTAAAATTCTCTATAAGCTTTGTGATCAATATTAAAGAATTAAATTTTTGAGAACCAGCGAATATAAAAATAAAAACTCAATTTTATTCAAAACTGAGATAAAATTTGAATTTTTTTTTAATTTTAAAATTCTTATCTGGATAATAAATGAAATATATGTATGTTAACAGTTTGCATTATTAATAATAAAATATTTATAACAATGAAATGTGGTTATCGTCAAAGAATATGGAGTGTTGTGCAATATTATTAATACACATTATTTTAAGCAACATTTTTATTTATATGAAAATTTTTTAAAAAATTTAAGAAATACAGCAGTAGAACTTTTAAGAAATACAAAATAAGCATCAATACATAAACTGATAAGATATTTGACAATACTGAAGTATTAAAAATATTGCTAATTGCAAAATTTAAGGTAACATGGTGTGTACGATTAGATTTTATTTTTGGCAAATAAACAAACTTAATACAAAAATCATTAACATTTCCAAAGCAGAGCCTGAATACCACTAACAGCATGAAATTCAATACAAGGAATGAAATAATAAAATCATTTATAATTTAATTTGAATTTAAAAATGATTTTTTTATTAATGTTGAAAGCTTACGAGCTTCTTGTTTAGTTTTCTTAATCTTACTGTTTTCTTTTTTGTCAAGTTTTTTCTTTAGAATTGAATCATTCTGCTGTTTGCAAAAGTTATTTAATAAAGTATTAACAATTACCCAAACATTTTTTTCATCAAATACATAGAGTTGTGGTTTTCATATTCCTCCATACCTAAGTATAATTCATTTTCATCTAATACATCAAGAATTATTGCAGTCACCAAACATCTATGATCTTAACATTTAAGAAATTCTTCTTCGTATTTTGAGGAGAATAGTTTGTCAACAACAACATATGGAAATTGTGAAATGCAAACCACATCTGAATGTGGATATTTTAATCCTCCCCTATCTAGTTCCGAAATCCATTCGTTATGAAGTTTAAATCCATTTCTTTCTCTATTAGAAGAGTAAACTTGCCTTGAATGTATTTAATTTTTTTAATAGATTGTGGGTTTCATATCTACTGATATAAGTCAATAAAGGCAAGTTATCCTGGGCAGCAATGACATCTCCAGGACTAATGGAAAAAGTATTTAACAATAAATTCGCTTCACATTCATTTTCAGAGTCCTTCCAATTTTTTTGTATGGAAAAAGCTCAAGGTTAACTAAAAGTATTGTCTGTATTCTCATTTTTTTCTTCCCCTTTGTAGATTTGGCGGATACTAACATTGTAGTTAGTACCACCTAATCTCCTATAAGAACCAAAGCGCTCCTCTAAAGGATCTGTTTGAATATTTCAAGGAAGAAAATAATCAAAATCCAGGGTATCAAAACAATATTTGGCAAGAGCAGGCATGGCATCAGTGGTATGATTGATGCCAAGTGTGTTTGCTTTGTAACACACCCTGTATTTTGATCCATTTTCTCCCACCTCTTCAACCATTGTTCAAAAGCAATTAAGAATTTATACTTGGGGGTCGGACTCTTAATTCTTTCATCAGAGGTTTCTGGAAATCATCAAGCTTATGGTCTCCTTTATACTTTGTTTTAACATTCATTACTGACATAGACGATGAATAATTTTTATATAGTCAGCAGTCTCTTTATGACGAAGAATGTTGTATTCAGCACCCACAAGATTCAGGACTTCAGCCTTATTGTTTATAACTTGAAGAAAAAGTTTAACGTTTTGCCTTTCAAAGCTGGTGGGAGCCAAAGCTTTTTGGGTTAGCCCATACCCATATTTCAGTAACTTTTCATTATAATTTCATGCAATTTTTTTAAAGCTTGAAATGAAGCAGTTTTAAAAAGTGAGAAATTATCAAAGCTAGGATAGAACCTGCATGCCCCATAATTTTTCTGACATAACGAATTATTTCTAACACACTTCAATATGTGAACTGTGTCGAAAATGAAAAAAAAATCAATCCCTTTCAGAGTATACAGGATTTGTGTACCATATTTTTTGCTTAGGAGGGGAAAGCAAATAGGCTGACAGCTATTTTGTTGATGGCATTGTTGTCGGTGACAACAGCAATCACCTTAAAACCAATTGTTTTAAGGCCGACAATTACTTTATTTAAAAAAGAACGAAACATCTCTGGTGTTGCTAACAGGCAAAATGTGGGCTACATCCTTATACGAGGATAAAAAAAATTCTGAATCATGAAAACAAATGTGCTGGTAGCAGCATTAGAGCTATTATTTGACATACCATACAATTCACCCCAACATAATCATAAGTAGGCCGTAGATGAATTTCATCTATCATAATAGAGATGGTTTTATCTTTATCGCCTAAGAAATTGAATTTTTGAGTAATATAACTCAAAAAACTGTCATCGTCGTGCTCTTTACTGTGATTAACTCCAAACTCAGAGAATACCCTTCTTAAAGTTAACTCATTAGGCAAAATGAAAACCTTAGAGTTTCGAAGAAAGCTATAACAATGAGGAGATATTGATTTTATGAGTGAACAAAATATTAAAAATTCATAGGAATATCTCCTATGTTTTTTTGACAACATTCAAGTTTGACAGTTGTTCAATCATAAAATCAATAAATTTGTCCTCCTCATTCTTTGAATTAGCGTTTTTTATTTTGTTTAATAAGCTTATCAAAACCTCAAGAACATCTTTTATATTCCCAGAATTTTTAGTAGTACCTGAATGAGCCAACATTTTTAAAGATTATAAAATTTCAAAAAATGCATTAATGTTTGTCACACGTAATGGAAACCAAAATGTGCCCTACTTTTTCAATTCAACTTTTTTGTATAGTACCGAAACATTTAAATTTTTATCAACATTAACTGAGCACAAAACATCAGGTAAATCAGTCAAATGCATAACTGATAAAAAAAAATCACCCTTAAATATGGTTGTCCGATATAAATCAACTCCTTGCGAGATCAAGCATTGCTTCAACTCGGCTAAATTAGTAAAAGTTACCCTTTTTATAAAATCATTGTCAGTTTCAATGCTGGCCTCTTGCGTTTTCCGCACTAATTTATCCTCCAATCTTTTGCACTTCTTTGATGGGGATTCTCGAGATGCTATCATAGTTGGCTACAATGAAGGTGGACATTTATCTGATACGAGCATTGGGATAGCGCCTTTTCTTAATTTGGGATACTGAAGCGGACTTTTCAGTAATGTACCAGACTTTTCATTGAGGTACTCAGTCTCACGAAGAGCGTCCTGTTTGCGGAAATGCAGTACGCAAACCTGAAAAAACAAAAGCAATGCAACAGTAAATAACAAGGTTTTAACAATTTAAAGAATTAAAACAAAAATGATAAGACAAAGAAAATTGCAAATTAAGCTAATTACTAATTATTAACATTTTGATTCTATAAAACATACTCAGAAAGAAGAAATAATTAAACACTCTATGTTTATCAACCAGATAAATAGTAACAATGTTCTATCAATATCTTTTATTACTAAAGCTATTTAATTTAAAATCTACAAATATTAAAACAAAGTTAGCAAAATTTTGATACTTGCATTTTGC
>BGPR01008875.1:0-48961 GCA_013235015.1 Araneus ventricosus | reverse complement strand
AAATACTAAATACTCTGATAATAATACGTAAATAATACGCTAGTACTAAATAAAAAATACCATATTATAATAATTAATGAACGGGGGAAAATACGTATTCAATAAAATACAAATGAAAATGAAAAAATAAATACGCAAATAAATACTAAATACGCTAATAATAATCCGTAACTAATACGTTAACACTGAATACGCTAATACTAAAATCTAAAAAAATGCAGATTATATAATTTTATGTTACAATGTTGAAACAGTGTAAAATGTAAGACGTTTGGCATATTGTTCATTTTTAAAATTTATTAAAATTAGAGAAAATATTGTACAGGCGCTTTTTTTCGTTTAAAAAAATTTTTAGACATAATGACCGAGAATGACATAAATAAAGTTTTCAAAACTAATCAAAATAAAAGATGTGAATCCTGTTTCCTCAGGTGCTTTGGCACGTTGAGCATCATTTTCTGCCGTGGAAGTAGACTCTCAGACCATTTTCAAGGTGGACGCTTAGATGAATCACGGTGGAGTCGCTAGTGAAGTTAAATATTCTCCATACTGCTTCTTTGCTGCTGATGTATCTCCCCATTTGATACTGGTGCATTTCATTTAGGTCATTTTCTCCATTGGTGAGTTCAAACACAGCCGTGTCGGATCCTTTGTTGACATACTTACAGACTTGATAGACTTCACAGAATTGCAATACTGTTATGTTGATATGCGCAATGAAAATTTTTGTAAACAAAGGGCAGTGCGGTGAAATACAAGTATTATCCACAAACACTTCTAATCCTCGAAAACTGATGTTTGCAGTAAATCCCCATCCTACGATATAGTGGATATCCGTCCTGTCCTGTTTATGTTATATAATAGTTTATAATATAATTATCTTTCTGTATTTCAATGTATGATTATTAATTAGGTAATATTATTTTATTATTTAATTTTAATTATTGGTTTAATAGGTGTATATACTGAAAATGTTATTTGAGTTTTAATTGTTTGTAAAATATTTAACTATATATATATAATAATAAACGTAACGTCAACATCCTTCCTTCTGGTACGTAAAATATTTATTATTACTTTTCTCTACTGTTCTCACATCATACTTTTGTTTTAATTATTCAAAACTCCTCTCTCTGTTTTTAGTTTGGCATTAGGGATGAACATCAGTGTTTTAGGCCTTACGGCGTAACTGATTGTAAAAAAATCACATTTTTTATATTTTAGCAATTCACAATAACTTCATCCCCTGAAGAAACGTTATTGTGCTTTAATTGCGTTTTTCATTTTTCATTTTACAATTTATACTCTCTCTCTCTATATATATATATATATATGTCCCGGCTTTGCACGGACTATCCCGAATAATGCGTCATTCCTTGGTGGAGAGAAGAAGTGTGGTCACGTGAGGCCTTGTGATCCATATTTTTTCATATGTCCACCTCCGTTTTTTTTCAACAAATATTGTCACTTACTTCCCCCAACAAACGTAAATGCTCTTTCAAATCTAGTTCTTTTATTACTTTAGTTTTATATGCACGCCTACGGTTTATTTTTTCTACAAATATTGTCACTAACTTTTCCCAAAAAACGTAAATCTCCTTTGAATACGATACTGTTAAATTAAAACTTTTAAATCTAGTCTTTTAATTACTTTATATCTAATAATCCAGCGTTACTCGAGATTCACATTTTTTCACATGCCCGCCTCTGTTTTTCCCCCTGCAAATATTGTCACTAAGCCTCCCTAACAAACGTAAATCTGTATTGAATCCTCTCTTGTTGGATTAAAATTTTCAATTCTAGCCTTTTCACTACCTTAAAACAGTATGGTTTGAATGAAAACGCGAGAATTCCAATATTTATTAATTAAAACAGGGTAGCATAATATTTTGTTTTGCTAAAGAAAGAATAAAATGAAATAAAAATCAGAAACGATTTATAATACACCAAACTGATAAGTTAAACACCATAAACATATATTTTCTTCTTGCCCGTATTTGAATAATAATGGAGAAAAAATATACGGATCAAAATGAATAAATATTTTCCCCAACAAATCTATATATATCTTTTCAAATCTAGTCTTTTTATTACCTTAAAACAATAACGTTGCAAAAAAAAAGAAAGAAAAAAATGCAGGAAAACGATTTTTTCCGATGTTTATAAAGCAAAACTCCAAAACTCGGAAGCTCGCTAAAAAAGATAAAAAGAAAACCTTTTATACAAACCAGATGCAAGAACATCAGTTGCGACAGATTAAAAATAGGAGCTGCCGATACATGGCAGCACAATATTTCATTCAATCTGAAGTTTTTAATTAACATCTTTTTAACTAATTGTAATTTTGGAATTTAGATGGCTAAAATGGATTCCTTGGATTATTTCCCATCTTTTGGTACTTTCGGCGCGCTTCTGTATTGAGAGGGACGTGAGAAGATAGCCGGGCATAGATACATACACGTCGATTTTAATAGGAGAGATACTAGCCACCTTCGGCGAACAGCTTGTTCGCCGGGAACATAATTTCAGTTGGAATCTTGCATCATTTTATATTCATGGTTCTCTTAACAACGTAATTTTAAACTTCAGATTGTGGTAGATATTTAACCCACATTCTATTAGTGACCTTGGACCTCTTCTGTTCATTGTCTACTTAAATGTTCCTAATTGAGTCAAATAATTGACCATGTTATGTAACCTCTAATTCCATGTTGTCGGCACAATCTACACTTTCTTATTCCTCTTGTAAAATATGCATTTGATTTCAACATTAAAAAGACACAGTGCATTTTATGGCCAACGGCATGTTAGCTAAATTAAAACACGCTGAGAAAAGAATGAAAACAGCAACCATAACCAATCAGCTTACTGGATATATTTCTTAATGTAAGCAAAGCAATATCTCGGTTAGCTTGGTTTACAGATTTTACAAAAATTTTCATAAATAAAATATGAAAGCAAAGTGTATTAGGATATTGTCTCACATTACAACTGTTTGGGGGTAAATGGATAGCTCAAGAGCACACAAAGAGCGGACTGCATTAAATTTAAATTGCATTTATTTGATCTAGCGAGAGCTCACACACACAAGATACACAGCACAACACACGGGGAGAAGCCAGCGTCAATCCAAGCATTTTACCCCCGGGGGTTGTAGATTTGAACTAGAAAGGGTTGCTAGGGGCTGACAATTTCGCCCTTGGCGATGTTTACAAATATCAAAGCAAATATAAACTCACACTACTACGAGTAAACATCAACAAAGAATTGAAATATGCAATTAAAAATTTGTTTAAACAATGAAAACGGACTGAGCTGCGTTGTAACAGTGAAAAGTATTGTTATAAATTATGCCAAAAAATATTTTAAAAATTTATCAAAATTAGAGAAAAAATTGATATCATTGGAAAGATAATTTTTTAAAATTTTCAGATGATGTAAAAATAATTTTTGTGCTGTAATATTTTCGGAATTTATTACGGAAAAACGCCAAAATTTCTCTTAATTTTTAATTAATTAAAATTTCAAAAAAGAGCTTCGAGATGCACATTCCCACCCTCCAAAGTATGTTTGTATCAAATTTCGTAGCTCTAGGTCCAGCGGTCTGATCTGTAGAGCGCCAACACACGGACACACACACATTCTCCTTTATTATTAGTAGAGATAGAAGACTTAATTTTTCAATAATAAATCCATAATAGAGCAAGGTTTTCAACTTCAAATTAAATATAAATTTTTATAAATACTGTGAAATAGCAATCTACGATAAGGGAAACAAGGTTATTATTTACGTAATCGTAGTGATTAAGCGATAAATATTAAACTCAATTTCTCTGACGATTCGCATTATGTATGATAACCTTGGAGTTCAAGAAACTCGTGTGAGAGCGACGCTTCTGGGAGGAAGCAATAATCGTAGCCGAGACCACAGTAAGCAACGCCGAAGTGGACGGTCATGGATGACTATTTCCCTGTTGCTACGCGAATATCTGCTAAAAAGATAAAGGCTTTTAAACATCACGCGGATGAAAACACGGAAAGTAAAGGTAAATATCATACACGTACTTAGTTTCAGTTTTTTAACATTCGCAACTTGAGAAAAAGTTCGCGGGGTGGGTTGTGTAGGAGAAAAAGGTTCACTTAAAACTTTTGGATGGAGCTATTGCTCCAATCGTTAAAGGGTTGCAATTCTTCTGTTTTATGGGTTGCAATTCTTCTTTTTTTTTTTCAAATATATGCTCATGTTGAAATATCTAGTGCAGGGGTGGGGAAACTTTTTGCACTGAAAGGCCTCATTAAACTTCGGCGGTTGGGCAAAAGGCCGCACGAGCAGAATCTTAAAGGTTATCTTAATATAAATAAAACTCATTGTGGCTGTGTATGTGGTTATGTTCCACATCTCCTCCTAAACCAATGGACTGTTTTCAACCAAATTTTGCACACTTATTCTTTAAGACAAGGGGAAGACACTTATAAACTTTTCAAAGTCCAAAGGTTAATTAAACAGTCAGTTAATTAGAAATTAACCGAAACCTTTTTCCGCCGTAACTTCGGAGCAAATTGTCCGGCAAAAAATATTTTTATACCATCTTAAAGTTCAAAATTTTACCTTTTCAACAATATCAATTTTATTTCTATGACATTTTTCCTTCAATTTTTATTAATTTTTTAAAGTTTAATAATTGTTAATTACGTGCAGACGATTTTAAATTAATGGAAATTTATAACTACTCCGTTGCTAGGCAACGGTTAGACTTTGAACTAATTTACCTTTATTTCTGAAATTTTTACTTACTTTTGTAGATATGTTTTATATAAGAAGAGAGTCAACCGTCAACTTTAAAAAGCCCAAATCTTAGTAAAATTTCAGTTAATTGGAACTTAAGCAAGATTTTGGCATTTTCCGTGATCTTTTCAGAAAATATGTATTATGTCCCAAAAACTATTTCTACACATAATAAAATTTTAAAAAATTAGCTTTTCATGACCCAACTTTCATTTTCTTTCAATTCTTTGCCCTCATTTTAATAATTTTTCAAGAATTAAATTGTTTATAAAATTTACAATTTATAACACTTTATTTTATTCGTGAAGAACAAGAATACATAAGAACTGTTGCTAGATCACATTAGAAGAATTTTGGATGAAGTCGAATTTTATTATTTTTTTATTCATATTTATTCTAACGCTTTTTCTCAATGAAAAATTTACTATGTAATTGTCCCAAAACATCCGTTAAAATCTTTCTTATACTGCAAGATTTATGAACAAAATTTGTTCCTTTGCAATAAATACTAATAATTTATGGAGAAAATTAGCTATCGGCGGTTTTTAAAAATCGTCTGGTTCAACTGATATTCTCATTTTAATTTAAAAACATTTCAGACGATAAAAGAATTTGGGGTATTGTAATTTTCTATACAAAAGTAGTTTTTTACATCAAGAATATTAGACATGAAAGTATTTTAATCCCGAGCAACGCCGGGAATAACAGCTAGTTGTTCTATAATTATTATTATGTTACAGACAAGTATATTATTTCAACGCAAATTGTAAATAACTGGTAAGGCCGCAGGTTCCCCACCCCTGATCTAGTGTTTCCTTCACAATTTCATGCTTGTGAATTAATTGTATACACATCGAATATACGGACCAACGTATTCACTACCCGATTTTTAAATTTTTTCAACAAAAGTAAAAAGTTTCCCGCATTCCTTACATTTATTTATGCAGTTCCGTAAATATATATGAATAACTATAAGGAATGTAAGAAAAATAATTTTCTAATTAAAATGAAAATAGTAAAATGGAAAATTCGTTTTTTCAAGATATTTCTGCAAAAAATTTTCTTCCTTCATGTCAAAAATACAGTAGGCAAATAATTTTATCAATCATTTATTAAATTAATTGAAAGAAAATTAAAATAGTATTACTGCGAATATGAATCATTGCACAATATGGGGATAATAATTCTTTGTCAATGAACTGAAATTAATTGCAAATTTATAGTGATATATGGAATCCATAATGAAAATTTAAATTTTATTGATAATCAAACATTTTTTCTACAATTAAACAGCACTGCTTTGCAATTATGGGCATTTTCTCAGTGTTTTATTACGGAGTAAAATTCAAAAATAAGGAACGCATTAAAACTATCTAAAGAAATTTATATATTACATAAGGTCAAATTTTAAAGATCTTTTTTGAGAATAAAGAGTTGCACGAAGATTTAAATTTTATAAAGTATCTGTCTGTGTGAAAAAGAATTTTTTATGCACCTAAACTTTGTTTACGAAAAATAGATAAATGAATTTGATTTGTAACCAAAAATTGTTCCGTCTGTGTTTTCAAAATATCGCGATATCATCCAAATAAATTTGTTTGCAAAAAACAAAAGGAATATGTGATAGTTTCTCAATTTCTTTTGCTTATACACATTTTTATTACATTGTGTTTCAAAATTAATTTAATTCAGAAAAATTAATATTTAACAATTATTTTGCTTATTTTTTAATTTTAGAATTTCTCGATTTCTGTTGATTTAAATAATATCTGAATAACTTTAGTAAATTTTATGTTTTGTTTCAAATCAAAGATAAGTTGCATTAAATAAACGCTTTTTGCTTAAAACCAACGTATTTATTTATCACGTATTTTATTTAAAGTATTATCGTATTTATTTTATTTTCAATTTCATTTTCTTTCATTGCAGCGTATGTAAGAAATATTCTTAATTAAATTGTCAAATCAGGGCCACTATTTTTAAGCAGTATATAGAGACCACTAAGAATTAAATAAATATTTGTTAAATGTTTGTATTGTTATTAATTCAAGCAATTAATACATTTTGAAGATAAAAGAGCCCTTTTTAAAAAAATAATTTGAAAAAGGGAATTTAGAAACATACTGAGAAAGCTGATGTTTAAAATAGCGCATCTTTAATCGTTTGATAATTATCAAAGATTAGATTAAAATTTTTCCTTAAAGGCCATTCTTTCCTTACCCAGTGTTGGTTTTTAGATCTACAACCCCATTCATATAGGAAAAAGGGTATTTTCGCACAGGCACCTTGTTGGTCTAATAACATGATTAAAATCTTAAAATCCCCACAAATTTGTCATTTAATTTCTTGATATTTTATTTTAAGTAGAAGAAAATCAAGGTTTTCGTGATTCTTTTAAAATTACTGAATGAAGTTCTGAATCAAAAAGTTTACCTTTATGCAGTAAGGCATCTTTTTTAAGCTTCTCTTACTAAAATCAATAGTCTCTACTGCGATGGATCATGTTCATTAGGTGAAAATTAAATTTGCTATAAGTCTATGAATGTTTATACAGTACACAAGTGATTCTCCTTGAAGTAAATACTTGGAAAACATTTTTTCGATTTCTTTTCAATTTTAAGTCGCCATCCTAAAACTTGAGTATCTTCTATGAAAGATTTCAATCGCGTACTTAATTATTTAACTCACCTTGTGTAAATCATTGTACTTCAATATGTGTTTCTGAACTTGCGTACAAGTGCAATTTTATTTTAAAATTTTACTTCTTTTAGTGTAGTATTGCATTTTATATTTATTATTGTCATTTTACTCAGAAATTAATCTTAAATTCTAATAAAAATGTATTTTATTCAACACACACACACACAAAACACGCAAACACACAAACACACACACACTTTTTGATTTGTAAAAAGGCTGTTGGTGATGGAAAAAACATATGTAATTTTTGCGATCAGCGTGTTCATTTACTTAAATATATCTGACATTTTGTAAATCCCAGATTCGTGCTGGCCTGTGTAATCAGCAGGGGGGAGGGGAGATAAAGAATCCATTTTTGTTTCTACGGCGCTTTCTGAAAATTAAATACATTCTTATCAATTATTAGAATAAGCTATTTTAAAGTAGCTATATCTAATCTCTTCCAATGCTGAAAGAGAAAATGTTCCGAGAATTACCGTATTCGAAGCTTACGAAGATTATTAAGTGAACATGCTGACATCGCTAAGCAAAGTACAGAAAAGAAACATTTTTTCGAGTTATATGGCAATGCTATTTTTAAACTATAAAAAATAGAACTCAAATTTGTCAGATAAAAATTCATTAATCATTAGAGCAACTGAAATTACTAAATATTATAAAATAATCCAGATGTCATTGCTTAAATTTAAGAAATTTAAAACGCTTGTGTATGAATCAATTACAAAAAAGAATAACTTAAACCAAGAGAATTGAAAGATTTAAACGAAATGTAAGATTTCGCATTATACAGGAGAATTTGGCTAAATCGAAGGACCACACAAAAAATTCGACTTATCTAAAAATTCGAATTTAGAAAAACTGGGTAAAAGTGAGCACTGTAAGGGCAAACGTAAAATTTAAACTAAAAATCGGAGTGAAGATTGTACATAAATAAAAAGGAAGTAATTTAACTAATGAAAGAAATAACAGCTAAATTTAAACTTTTAAATAACTTTAAAAGTAATAATTTCAACAAATAAATAGGTATGCTGTACAATAGTAAAACCCTGGATTAAATTAAGGGTCTTAAAAAATTGTTCACTTACGATCTCTGAGGAAAAACCTACGGTTGTATTTAACTAACAAAAAAACAACAAAATAATACAAAAAAACAATAAAACAAAATAAATTCGAATTATTGAAAATTACGCTAGTATCAAATTCAAGAGAAGAATTACTGACTCATTTGGATTAAAAACTTTCGAACTTTCAGTGTATTTGTAAAGTAAATCGTTGTTATAATGAAATATTTTAATTAAGTTATTTCAGTTAAATAATGTTGCATGATTTCAATAATTTATAATTTTCATTTCATGTGAACATGTTTATTCAATTCCGGGATTACAAGTTGAGAAAAGAAATTGATTCATATTTACAAAAATGTTTTAGAACAGTTAAATTTTATAGTTCAAAAAAATTACGACAGCTGATTCTCATAAATAAAAAACAAAATTTTACGATTATTTTGAAAAATACTTCATTTCTTTCGCATTTAGGAAACTCATGAAGGCTGGAGATCTAATCTGGTTATTTCAAATGTAAGGCTTTATGATAGTCATTGATTTCGTCCATTAGCAAAGGAGATATGCCATTTAAAAGAGAGAATAAATTGGCTATCAAAGTGTAGATTCAACAAAGCCAAATGAAACAATTCATGAAGAATAACATTCTATCTTATTTAAAAGGAGATCTGGGGGTAGAAGTTATTTCATTGTGATCCAATCGAAGGATGGATACAAAACTGCAAATGATATCATAGATTATTGAACATCTTTAATAATGCTTTCTATCGTTCAAAATTATGTCAATATAGATGACTCACCCTTCTAAATAAAAGTGGAGCTTAAATTACTTATGTTTCACGTATGCTTTAATTTCTATACTTTAATTATACTGAGAAGAATTATTTATTTTTGTAATTCATTTAATTTTTGCTTTCAAAAATTTAATTTATTAACATGATATTTTTTGTATGCTTTATACTATTTGTAAGCTGCGACATGCATGATGGAAATATTGTACAACCCGCTCTTACATGGCAGACCGGTCGATCTAAAGCTACCAAATTTCGCCCGTAGTTACTTCTTGGGTAGTAAATGCTCACTAAGAAAGGATTTTTCATAATTTTAATTAAAAATTAATCGAAATTTTAACGTTTCTCTTCAATGACTTCGAAGCACGTTATCGCACAAAAACCATTCTTACACTATTTTAAAATAAAAAAAAAGCTTTTCGGTGATATCAATTTTATTTCCGTGTAGTGTTTTTCTAATTTTTATAAACTTTAACAAATATTATATTAACTATATTTTACAAGAATACTTTTCAAAGGTTTATTTACTTCTTTTATACTCTTCCGTGTTGCTTTGTTGTTAAATCCATTTTTTGGGGGTGCACGTTGTCGTCGCTATAATTAGAAGTAAAATCTTAAGACAAGTATAAAGACAGACGGATAAAGACTAAAACATTATAATGCTACGATGTTTCTGATTATAAGTTCCAATCACCTTTAGTTTATTTTTTAATTAAGTTCAATCGCTTAATTTTAAAACATTTTTTAAAAAAATTTGAGTGATAAATACAAATATCAAATCTGTAGATATGAAAAGTAGTTAAAATAATTCTCTAGTTTCGCAGGAATACTAATGATGTTTGGCTGAAAATGTTCCAGCTGAGATTAGTACTTAATTTGCAGAAAGTTTTGTTTGAAACTCAGGAAAAATTATCAAACTTATAGCCGAGTTGAGACAATGCGGGTTCTCCTCGTGAATCACAATAGCGAGGATTCCTCTCGAATCGGGCACAAACCCGGTGAAAGGCAAGCGAATCAGGATTGAATCATATCAAGGGTGAGTCAATCATGGAGACAGTGCCTTCGTTAATGGTTGAAAGGGACGGCAAAATCAGACATGCAGGCAAACAACTTTATAATTAAGAGCAGTTTTACTAGCTCACTCATTGTATACATAAAGAAAATAACGTAATTAATTTGAATTTTTCGCCTTTTGTCGGTAAAGTGCCGATATGTGAAAGAAAGCCTGTTGTTGGACACGCGATTAGACAACCTATTTAGAGAGATCGAGGACGTCAAACGATGAATTACGTCACTGATAACGTCACTGTAACTTGTAAAGGAAGGGCGGCATGTTGCAAGTTCGCCTCGGGCGGCAATGTTGGAGCAGCGTCACTGCACCGGAGGGATAGGCAAGTATCTCTTCAGCGATTCCAGAATGGCAACTAACTTCTTCGGGACATGGCAATTAATGAAATTGACGAAACAAGAAAAAAACTTTCCGAGAAAAGTTATGGAGATGTTTGAGTCACTATAATCACATTAAATATTCTTTAGTGAGAAAACATCAGATTGTAGTATTTTCTGTTAAAATATTTGAAATTTGCTATTATTTTCCTTTAAATAACGTGGAAGTACATTTTTAAAAAGTCAATAATGTAGAAGCGCAGATATTAGACAACAATTGATGAAGTAAGTTTAGAAATATGCAAAATTCACACATAACCCCCTCCACTTGTGCGTTAAAGTGATTCAGTATCGGATAGTGTGTCAATAATATAAAAATTGAAAGAGAAGTTGAACAAAGTACATATTTTTGTACTAGTTGTCGTAATTAAAATGTTAAAAAATAAAAGTGCAAGTTACAAAAAATTTAATAAATTAAGAATGCATGTAAAAAATGCTTAAACGCGCGGATTATTCTGCTTTTCTATCAACCAGATTTTTCATAAAAGAATCATTTTTGCTTTTAAGCTCAATGTACTGATTTGTACTATCTTGCTGATCCCCTTTAAAGCACTTTGGTTGTATCCTTATAAATCCTGCCTTTCAGATTATATAGCACTGGATAGTTTTTATAAAATTCAATCAAACAATTGATTCTCTAGGGTTAGTTTTATTTGTCTATCTACACAACGAGAGTATTTCGAAAGAATCTCTTTTGATACGCACAATTTGCAGACAAGTGAGCTGCTTTGTTTAGTCAATATTCCGATTTGAAGAAACAGAAGCGCTATTTTTGGGACGGACCTCGTAAATTTAAACCGACAACAGATGACAAGGACGACACCTGAGCCGGTAACCCTCCATTTGAAAGACATTCCACCCTCTACGGATTTAACGTGTATCAGGCCCGTATACATAGGAAAGCTACCCTGGAATTGAGTCTCGAACCCTAAACCCTCCGGTACCGCAGCCCGGACTCTTCAATCGGCCACCGCGGATGATAGAGAGGTCGCACACAGTCTATACCTGGCTAAATGAAATGTTTTGTGTAATTGTGGAGACAACATGTTTGAAATTGGCGTCTTCTATAATTGTAAACATAATTGAAACCAGAATTAATCTAAGGAAAATATATAAATATACGCTCTTGAAAGATGCTAATTAAAACCTTTCCAACTTTAGTGCGTTGTTTCCTCAGAAAATAGGGAATAGAGATTTTTTGTGGTGTTGAGGATCAGAAACGTAACAAATGGTGGGAATATTGATATAAATTAATGTAAATATGTAAACCCAAATCGAAATGCTGTGATTAATATTTTTCAAATAAAAGCTTTATTATTTCTTAAAATTCAGCAAATTACTTGAATTCTTTCTTAAATATAACTTTAGAATACATTTTAAAATTTTCGGCAAAAAAATTGATAAAATTATAAAAAGAAATTATAGAAATTGCTAAAGTTTTGACCAGTAATCCCTAATAACCGATTTCATATACCATCCATACGTTACGACATTCTTGCTGTCATCCGCATTGTTACTTCTATCTTGCAACATCTGATACTTCAACCCACCGTTCAAGATTTTCTGAACAGTTTAAAAGGCATTTACTTGCCAACACGGAATGGCACAGAAGTTGCATTTAACTTGCCATTGATGGGAAAATTGACAGGAGAGACTCAGATGGCTCAAAAGTTGATTAATAATTGTCCATCCATAAACAGAGCTGATTTCACATTCTATGAAGTATGCAAGGTCATACTTAATAACATTTATATTCATTATTGGACAATTTTTTTACGGATTCTTCATTGCCAGGAAATTAATCTCTTAACTAGAGAAGGGGTCATCTAATTAGATATTTCAGTGTCAGTCATTCAGTTTCCATTCGCAATGCCTACCGATGAACAGAAGCCGATGCGCGTTTTCTGGTTTCTTTTTTTCAGATTTTCTTGAATACCTCGAAAAATTTTCGGTTTTAACACTACATGTGAATTAAGAAATCAAAGAGCGTAAAATTCCCTACAAATAAATGATTTTATTTTTCTAGCCCAGTCAATAAATACCCAAAAATAGTCAAACTGGGAAAAAATTTGCGTAAAGCTGAACTTTACCCCATCGATAGACCCCTACCAGAGGAGCATTTTACAAAAGTCCCCAAAAATCCCCCTTGTGCTTTCCCCCCCTCAAAGGTCCAAAATCGCAATGTTTACAAAACAGCCAATATCTGTGTTTCTAATTCGACTTCTCTAAGTTCACCTCTTTTGTTTTGGTAACTATTAAATGGGCTACAAGAATAATTAACTTCATATTTGCCTCAAACCAAACCATTTTTTTTAATTTATGAAAATATGAGGAAAAGTAGGTTTTTTACTTAGAAACTTTTGAATTTTACGCAATACTTTTTATATATACGAAAATCCATTCTATTAATGTTTTAACCTACACTTTTCTGAATCTACTATTTTTATACATTTATGAGCGATGATAACGCTGGGGGGGGATGAAAACAAGGAGGTTCGGCGCGCGACAAGGCTGTCCAGTCTTCGCAATCAAAGGTGACTTACTATACTGAGACTTGGATAGATACACATGTAATTTCCGAATGAAGTGGTTGTAAAAAGATTGCATCTACTGCAAGATGTAACATAGATTATTTCCGGAACGTTGCCCGCAATTTGATTGGCTGACGGTGCAGAGCTCAGGTGACGTCAAAACCTGCAATTGAATGACGACCGATTATTCTTTTCGGCAGTATCTTAACGTGTTTATTTTCTCGCATATTTTAGTTGCTGTATAATAATGATTTTGAATTTTTTTAAATATTGTTTTAGATTAATGTACTCTGTACTGTTTTTCTATCCTAGAAATCTACCGTGGATATATTCTCAATGGAGAAAATTCGATCGTTGTTTTTGATGGATATTCCGAAGAGCCTACAACCAAGAATGAAGAGCAGACAAACAGAAGGGCATCAAGACATTAATCCTGAGTTATCGCGTTTCAGTGAAACACCATTTGTGTTACATACAACAAGAGAGGACTTCTTGGGTAACAAAACCAATTTAAAAAATTGACACTAGCGCTGGGATCAGAACTTCGAAATCATGGACTGAGTGTGATAACAACGGAAGAAGATGCAGATGAAGATATTGTAATGACAGTCATAAACAAAATTAACACTAATTCTAAAGTTATGGTTGTGGGTTCAGATACAGATTTAATTGTTTTGTTGATTGCAGTGGCGGCTCGTGAGCTCAGAAACGAGGAGGGCTGCAAAAAATGTTTCTCAAGAGAATACAATTTTAAAAGCTACTTTAACAAAGCTACTTTCAAACAAAGTAGATAACCACCATATGACATTTTCTATTAGTTTTACTAACAAAAATTAAAGTGAATGTTGATGTGACTGACGAAAAAAAAACTAATAATCGGAGCTCCACATATACACTTCCCTCCCTGCCTAGTTCACTCGATAACACTCTTTCAAAAATGAATATCAAATAAATCATATACAGAAAATTTATTTTTAAGCTAAAACATATTAAATACATTTTTTACTGAAATACTCTAAAAATTTGAAAGTTTTAGAATTGTATTATTCGCTTGAATCTATTGTCGCAACACGAACCGAAACTTGTAAACAGCCAATGAGATTGCAACTTGTGTGAGAGTGAGGAAAAAAAGAAAAATATATTAAAAAGAGCATCTTTCTTTTGTTTAGTTGGCTCCGTGCCAGCCAGAGTTGTGTTGACTTTCAGACCATAGCCCGTCTAAGCTAAAGGAAAAAAGAGTTGCTTTTCCACTCCGGATTTTCTGCTAAGTGAACGGATTTCGAGGGGCAGATTATTTTGCAGCGCAGACCTGCGTCTCTCTTCGTTTCGATTCATTTTATTCCATTTTTTATTACTTTTTTTGCATTTTCGTAAGTCATTCAACTCTGAGAGTGGAAAAACAAATAAGATTCAAAAAGAAAAATACAAATTTAAAAAATAATTTCAGGGGGTACTGCAGCTCTGCAGCCCTAATGGACGAACCTCCACTGGTTGATTGCTCTGTCTCCTGGACAGAAAAAAATATTTTTGTAAAGAAAAAGGCGGTGTTATTCATTCAACATTCTTACATAAAATAGAAACATTGATTGAAAAGTACAAGAATTTCCGACAACTTCTATTTTATGCATTGACTGGTTGTGATACCACCTCTTGTTTTTATCGTATAGGAAAAATAAAAGCAATAGAGATACTTAAGCCACCAGAGACTTACAGTTGGGCTGAAGTGTTTTTGGATGCTACTAGATCGAAAGAAGTATTGTTAGCTGCCGGAGAGAAATTTGTATTGTATTTGTATGGGCTTGAAAGATATTCTACGTTGAGCGAGACCCAATATTACAGATTTTTCGCTTTGATAAAATAGTACCCTAAGATCTGACTTTGACCTGGCAAAACTATCGCCGACCTCCGAAGCGTGCCATCAACACTTATTTATTTTTACAAGTTCAGAAGTGGTTGGGAAATAAATTTCCCGCCACAGAATGGGAATGGAGAGTTGAAAACGTAAAACAGAACGGAAGTTTGAAAACAACACTGAAACGAATTACATCGTTCAAACCATTTGTTCCAGATGATCTGTTGCATCAGCTATCTTGTGCATGCAAAAACGGACGTGGCAGCTACTGTGGGGGCATAAAAGACAAATTGGTTTGTTCTCCAATGTGTGAGTATTGTAGTGGGTTATCATGTTTAAACTCACCAATTTATTCCGAAGAAGATAGTGTGCCTCCATCTTCTGTAGAATAAAGCTGTACATAATGTAAATAGCAACGATTGAATATATTATAGAAACAACAAATGTAAATAAAATGTAAATATAACAAGAGCTTATTTATAAAAAAAAAGAGAATAAAGTAAGTAACGTGCTAGTGGTGGGTGGGTGGTCCGTTATGCTGTAAATCATTTATCGCCATGTGATAGTGTCTTTAAACAGCTGCCGGTTTTGTCAGTCCGGGACACGGCGGATCCATAGGTATGATCCTTAGTGAAAGGGTTAGGGAAAATCCTCCGAACCACAACTGGCATAATCATTAGAAATTTAACAAAATTCATTGTATATTGTTTTATATCACTACGGGCACGGTGTTGCCCGTGGAATCAGGACTTCAACAAAATAAAAAAAAAACGCCCTCAATGGCATGAAAAAATTCTGAAAATAAAACAAAAGATACGCATTATTGATTTTCCCGCTTATTTGTTTTCGCGAAAATTAAATTTAAATGTAGAAAAACAGTACAGAGTACGTTAATCTAAAACAATATTAAAAAAATTCAAAATCATTATTATACAACAACTAAAATATGCGAGAAAATAAACACATTAAGATACTGCCGAAAATAATAATCGGTCGTCATTCAATTGCATGTTTTGACGTCACCTGCGCTCTGCACCGTCAGCCAATCAAATTGCTTGCAACGTTCCGGAAATAATCTATGTTACATCTTGCAATAGATGCAAACCTTTTACAATCACTTCATTCGGAAATTACATGTGTAACTATCCAAATCTCAGTATAGTAAGTCACCAATTGGTCTGTTATCTCCTATTAGCCTCCCCTTGGTAAGGGACATTGACCTCTTCCCTATACATAGAGTATAATCTCAACAATTGGTGTTTAATGATCTTATCAAAATGGTACCAACCAATTTTCACCCAATTGCAATAACATTGAAACAATAATGCAAATTCCAGTAATTGTAAAAATGTTAATGTCACAACTAGCATTTAGAAATCTTTCTCTATCAGTGCTCTTTTAATGCCGCTAACATGTATCATGTATACATATAATCAAGAACGGGTCTCAATTCTGTCTGCGACCGCATCTAGACACAGCTTTGTACCCCATCTGTTTAAAAAATAATCTTTTATTGTAATACCTAATAGTTACTTTGATTGTTGTAATAATGCTTTCTAAATAAAGTCGTTCGGGGGATGGCTTTCTGGTGCGGGGCCCTGTGTGCCTCGTGGGGAGGTAGGTTGATCGCTTTTTTCTACGGGAAGCCACTTAAACTGCGAAAAGAGATCGCACGATCTCAAAAGCGGGGCTGTCCGTAGTGTGAAGAAGAAGTATAGAAAGTCACCTTTGATTGCGAAGACTGGACAGCCTTGTCGCACGCCGAACCTTCTTGCTTTCACCCCCCTCCCCCCAGCGTTACCATCGCACATAAATATATAAAAATATATATCAGTAGATTCAAAAATGTGTAGGCTAAAACATTAATAGAATGGATTTTAGCATAATATGACATATAAAAAAATATTGTATAAAATTCAAAAGTTTCTAAGTAAAATACCTACTTTTCCTCATATTTTCTTAAATTCAAAAAAACACTGGTTGGTTTAACGCAAATATGAAATTAACTGTTCTTTTAACCTATTTAATAACGAACAAGACAAAGAAAAGTTGAACTTGATCCGATAATTAAAAGCAGAGATACTGGCTGTTTTGTAAATAATTGCCATTTTGGATATTTGAGGGGCTTGAGGGGAAAGCACAAGGGGGGGATTTTGGGGGATTTTGTAAAAGTGATCCTCTGGTAAGGGTCTATCAATGGGGCAAAATTCAGCTTTACGCATTTTTTTCCCCTTTCAAGACCTTTATTGACTGGGCCGTTATTTTCGCAGATAATGGCTCTAAAGCAATTTTTGATATCCAGTAATTTACGACCCCTAGACCACCGAAACGGCGTGTTACCTATCTGAAAAAAAACCTTTTTACAATGCAGTATCATTTTTAAAAAAATCCGCAGTTGAAACATTATTAGTTTTATTTTTACCAATTTTTGAAAACTGTCCAACAATTCTCGGACACCCTGTATTTTTCATGCCGAAAGAATTTGTATTTATTTATTATTCTGAAAATAATTTTTATGAGCGATTCATGGAATAAACATTTTTAAGTCCTGAAAAATGTATAATTTCTCATTGTTTTTTATTGTTAAAGAATTTCTCCGTTAAAAACTGTCTCATTGTTATTTTCTCTTTTCTATGATTTATAGAGCTGGATATAAAGCTTACATTTAAAAACATAGAAGGGAATTTCAAATTTTGCATGCAAAGATAATCTAAATCAAAATAGAGAAGCCTTCTTGATTTCTATGTACTTGGATATATTTATATAAACTGTTATCATATTAATTGATAATTGATCTCAATTTAAATATTCTTTAATCAGATTAGAAAAATTGAATAATAATTCAGGAATTGTTTCAGAATCCGGATTATAAGATAAATTTATGAATTGCATTAAAGTATCAATCATCAAATAGAATTAAACTGAATTGAAAGAAAATCAATATCGATACTCAAGTTCAGTGCCGAATCCAGGATTTGGGTCTGGGGCTGAGGTCACAAAAATTTTGTATCGTCGCGATGAAATTCAAACCTCATGGCTTATGTAAACCAAAACGCTTTAACTTTACAGACTTGACTCACCTGACGATAAGAATAATAAAAAAACACTACAATACTTTCGATAAGTTAATAAAAAATGCAATGAAGTAACTAGCCAAAAAATGTCTTCGACCGCATCAACGATACAAATACAACTGGAATGACTAGAAAAGTAGAAAAATTTTCGAGCCTCTCAAGCCAGAAAGCAATGTTGTCAAATTATTATTTTTTTTAGAAAAAAAGAAATTAAGAACAAACAGTTGTAGTATTTTTTAAAAATAAAATCAAGATTTCTGGCTTAGTTCGGGTGGGCTGCATCTCGATAGCCGCCCCCCCGGATACGCCACTGCTCACATTAATTCAATAATTAAGTTTAGCTCAAAACTAACATAAGTTTTTCGATAATCCAGCAATTGTATTCAAAATTTCGAATGAACTTAATGTGGTATATATTAAAATTCCCGATAGGTCAAATTCAAAGTGTATGGAACATGTCGAAAAATTCTGTGTAAATTAAAAATAATCTGCAAAATACTACAATATATGTCGTAGAAAACTCTTAATAAGAAGTTAAAGAAAATCTATACAAATCTAATTCTTAAAAAGAGTAAGAGTATATATATTATTCAAAAAAAGTAGGGCATTTGAAATTATTTCCGACGGTTAAAAAATTATTGCTCGACTCTAAATTGAAATTATTGCTTGACTCTAACAGAGATTTCTTTCCGTTGACTTTTGTTTGTGTCAATGAAATAAACAACATTATACACGACATTTCTTAATTTATTTACACAAGTGAGGAAATTATTTTTTAAATTTTTGCCATTTCTATGAGGATCATGAAGTTCTTAACAATATTTTTTTCTGCTCCATGAATGTACTCATTGAATATTGAAAATACTTTCAAGCAATAACTGCGAGAAGTAATTAGTCTAATTAAAACAAAGAAATTAAAAAAAATCTCTGTTAGAAAATTGAAAGTGAATAGCATTGATTCAAAATTTAAAAGTATCGATTTTCAATCGCAGATAGTAAAACAAAAATCTTGTAATTTTCAACATACATCCATTTTGTTAATCTTTGATTATAACTAACATCCATTTATAAACATTTTTAGTATAATTTATTTTTTCAATTATGAATCCATAATCGAGCATAGGTTTCACTTTCAAAATAAATATAAATTTTCATAATTAATACTGAATAACAGTTTACGATTGTGAAAACAATGTTATCATTTTTTAGCGATTAAGCGATAAACAATCAACTCAATGTCTCAGACGTTCGCACATGAATGATAACCTTGGAATTCAGAAAAACACGTGCGAGAGCGAAGCCTCTGGGAGAGTCATCGATTCGTCATGACAATCAGGAAGCAGTGTTTAGGTGAAAGTCAAGGCCGTGGCCTACTTCTAAGTTGCGACACGTAGAACTGCTTTAAAAGACAAAGGCTTTTAAATCATCACGCAGCTGAAAAAAAAGAGAGATGACGAAAGAGGTCATATGCGTACTTGGTTTTAACTTGTTCTGACCATTTGGGCAAGGAAACTCTCTAACTTGTTGTTGTCAGAACTATTTGGGAAGGGAGATGCCCTGAGATAATATGCAGTACAGGTTAAATAATTCACGACAGGCTCTTCTTTACCATCTGCCCGATCGGAGGTAACCCCCGTGGATGGGGCGGGAACTGCGTTAACCATCAAGAAAAGAACTAGAGAAAAATTCACTCAAAAACTTTGGATAGAGTTATTACTCGAATCGTTAAAGGGTAGCAATACTCGTTTACATGTTTCTTGCTTCTGTTTATGAAATTCATTGCGTTTTTTTTTTTTTTTTCAAATGCATGCAGTGGCGCACCTGCAACTTTTGCCGCCCGGGGCGAACTTTCATTATGCCGCCCTTCCTGTACAAGTTACATAAACCTCAAAGTAAAAAAATAATAAATTCCAGGGGAAAATTGATTTAATAACGAAATTTGCGTTTGATGCCGTTGATATCTACAGATATGTTGTGAAATCATACTTCCACCACCAGACTTTTTTCACATACCGGCAATTTACCGAAAAGTATGAATTAATTACAATGAATATTTTTTTATGTAGACAATGATTGAACTAGTTTCCCTCCTCTTCTTAGTTATAAAATTATTTTCCTGCATGCCTGATTTCGCCGCCCCTGTCTAAGTGCGGACCTCTCCCCACGCCCCCCATAGGCACGCCACTGAATGCATACACATGTTAAAATGTGTTCTCTTCATAATTTCATGCCTGTGAATTACATGTACATCGAATATACGGAAAAACGCATTCTCTATCTGATTTTTTATTTCAAGTTTTTATCAAAGGTAAACATTTTGCTACATTCTTTACATTTGCGTAATTCTTTATAAATATGTGTAAAGAATTCATTAAAAATAATTAAAAAATTAATTTTCTAATTAAAATGAATTAAGTAAAATTGAAAATTAGCCTAGGAAAGATATCTTTACAAAAAGTTTCTTTCTTCATGTCGATAATATCTCAGGTAAATAATTTAATTAATTCGTTACTAAATGATTCTAAATTAATTGAAAAAAGACAAAAATGGTATTACTCCAAATTTGAATCACTGCACAATATATGGTTAATATTTCTTTGGCAATGGACTAAATTTAATCGCAAATTTATAGTGATATATAGAATGAATAATGAAAATTTAAATTTTATTGATAATCGATAGTTTTTTTTTCCTTTAATAAAAATACACTGAACTGCAAATATGAGCATTTTACATGCCAATGAATTATATGTCAATTTGGAATCAATGGCAATGCAGTTTTTAAATTTAAAAAATGGGAATGATAGATATAAAAATATGCAGCTAAAAATAAATTCACTATAAATGATTAAAGTTATTGAAATTACTAATATGAAAATTATAAAATAATTGGGATGTCATAACTTAAATTTAAGAAAGAACTGAAACTCTGTGTTTGAATCAATTACAAAAAGAATAATTTAAACCAAGAGTTTTGTAAGTTTTAAAAGAAAGGTTTCACATTATGTAAAGAAATTTGGCTAAATCGTAGGACCACAACAAAAATTCGACGTATCCCAAAATTCGAATTTAGAAAAACTGGGTCTAAGAAAAGTACTGCAAGAGAAAACTACATTTTTAAAACTAAAAATGGGAGTGAATAGTATTTACTTTCAGTATTTAACAGTTTTATTGCATAATAATTTATGGATAATAAATAAACAATAAGTAACTTTAATAAATAAAGAAATAATAACTACATTTAAATTTTTTTTAAATAATAATTTCAGTAAATAATTATGTAATTTTAATGAGCAAACAATATCACCAACTTGAATGCAACAATTCTGTAATAAAACTTTAAAATGAATAATTAACATTTGACTTGCTCAAAGTTGTTTTTTTTTTAAATAGTGAGCATTTTTTATTGCTTTTTTTATTGAATACTTTGTACATCAGTAAAACCCTGATGTAAATTAAGGGTCTTAAAAAAATTGATTTCTTATGATCCCTGAGGGAAAAGAAACGGGTGTATTTAACTGATAAAAAATTCTGAAATATAAACAACTTTTTACAATTTCTAGTTTTGACTTCGAACTAAACAAAATAAATTCGAATTATAGACGATATTTTGACTTTATATTAATAGGAAATTCCAAGAGAATGATTACTGACGAATTCTTCAAGTTGCACTGTATTTGTAAAGAAAATCCATATTTTAATGAAATATTTTATTTAACTTATTTTAGTTAAATGATGTTGCACAATCTCAATAAGTTAAAATTTTCATTTGATGTGAACATGTTTACTTAATTTTGGGATTATAAGTTGAGAAAAGAAATTGATTCATATTTTCAAAAAAAATTATAACATTTTCATTCTATATAATTCAGAAAAATAAAATATTTACGACAGTTGATTCTCATAAATAAAAATTAAAATCTTATGGTTATTTTGAAAAATACTTAATTTCTTTCATATCAAGGCTGAAGATATAATCTGGTTATTTCAAATGTAAGGCTATATGACATTTTTTGACTTCGCCTATCAGCAAAGGAGATATGCTATTTATAAGAGAGAATAAATAGGCAATCAAAGTGTAGATTTAGCAACACTAAATAAAACTGCAGTTATGAAGAGATAACATTCTATCTCAGCGGTTTCCACCTGTTTTGGTTATTCGGGCTACCTGTCGTATAAAAAATATTTTGAGGCCCACTAACTAAATATGAATGTAAAAAATACAAACACATATAATACATTTAAATATATATATACTAGCGTTCCGTGGCCTATGAGGCACGAATTTTCCCTGTTATGCTCTCAATTATTATATTTAACCATTTGGATAATATAATAATCAAATATAAAAGAATTCAAGATAAACAACAAAACAAATTTGCAAAAAATATCACTGACCTCATTTTGATGACGTCATTGCCGATCAATGGGGGCTCTAAAACTTGGGGTATCAGGTGTTTTACATTCATTAAATCGTATAGTAACCTCACGTAATTATACCTCAAAGGGCATGTTTTCTGACTGAAGTGAAATTTTTTTCAGGTAACCGACAGCACTATCTCGCTAATGTGGCGCGGAATTTCAGAGGCGGGGATGACAGCTCATGTTTCATCTCCTCGTTGCATGACCAAGGTTCATAATTATGAGATCTGCCTCCCAATAGCCCTCGTGTTTCTTCGAAACAGATCGTAAATAATACTAAATTCGAAAACAGTCTTTCGTTTGACCATCATTTTGATGGCATTATTACAGACCAACTATATTGTACAATAATTCTCGAATTGTCCTATTATATTCTTAACATCAATATTTAACCTTTTTAATCAAATAAAACAGAATACGAGATAAATAATTAAAAACAAGAACATAATTTTGGAAAAAAGTTTTTTGATGACGTCATTACTGGTCAACTATGACTCTAAATCTTGAAGTGTCGACTGTTTTTAAGTCAGAAAATGATACAGAGTCAGTACCCAAAAGTTCACAATTTCGGCCAAAGTGAAATATTTTTTCAGCTACCCGACCGCACTACCAAGATTTCGAGGCAGCAGAGCGGAAACGCATTTCAGTCTCCTCCAGCTTCTTCGAAAGGTGAGCAGAGCGCATGCGTGAGAAATTTTTCATTTCGGTTTTTAAATAGCCGGCATTTCCTCAAAGCAGCGAGTCGCTCGCCAAACTCAACGCTGAAAGGATGTTATCGGATAAATCTAACGAGGTGAGTATATTTTTGGTTACCACGTGAAGGATTAACCCTCTGCACTTCTACGTTGAGTCCAGGGCCGGCCGTTAGCCGATTGGACCAATTGCTCCAAACTGGGCCCCGCGTCTAAGGGATAGTATTAAGAGAGAAATTTATAATTATTTAAACTCTCCCGGAATTAAATACATCAAAATACACACATTAGAAAACTCGAGAGATACGAACAGTTTTTTTAATGAATTTAATTTCGTTTATTAACTTTAATCATAATAAATATTGAGAAAAATATTTACTTTTATAAAAATTTAATATAAAAACCATTAGGATGTTATTTGTTATACAACAGGGGAACAATTATTAATTCAGTAAGTTTTAATTATGTGGTCCATAAACATTTGTTACAGCCAATTGAATAACACTTAAAAGCTGAATATTTTAACTTTTTCTCTTTTGTACTGAATCTGAATGAGTTAGTTACTTATTACCGCCCGAACTTATCTGTAAAAATATTCTTCTATTAGTGATTTTTTAAATCAGAAAGAAATTAGAAATATATATATATATATATATATATATATATATATATATATATATATATATATATATATATATATATATCTTTGAAGATAAGCAAAATCAAATAAGTTATAGAGTACTCAATAATATATTAAGATTAAACGTTTAAAAGATTAGGGGATTATTAAATCCATGGCCAGGAGTGGAGAATTACGTCTGAAAACGGCGTGACTGCTCAATGCGTTACATGATTACGAAAGAGGAAATTACGTTACAAGATTACTAAAAGGAAATTACGCAGACGCGGAGAGTTTTTATTATATCAAAAAGGGAAAAGTACCGAAGTTGAGGCTCTAGAAGCATTGCGAGTGTAGTTAGAGTATAAATGTTTTTTTATCATAGGATTGAAGTAGAAATAGTTAGTTCGTAATTAAAAAATAACTGTCGTTAAAAAGGATTTATTTTAAATATAGGAAAATTTCTAAGTCATTACATATACATATATATATATATAGCATTAATACATTAGTTTATAATCTATCTTTTTGTATTTCATTGTATGATTATTAATAAGGTAACATTATTTTATTTTTAATTTTAATTATTAATTTAATAAGTGTTTATACTGAAAATGTTACTTAAGTTTTGATTGTTTGGAAAATATTTAACTATGTATGTATATATATATATATATATATATATATATATATATATATATATATATATATATATATATATATATATATATATATATATATATTATCTTTTAAGTATTAAGTAAGTAAGTTTATTAAAATTATTTTTTAAATCATTAAAATTTTGAACAATAAATATAATAAATTTATTTATTAAAATTTTATATTGCTAATTTATTTATTATTTCTTAAAACTTAAATACATCGGAATTCTCCAAAATTGTTTCCATTTGAGCCCCACATCTCCTAAGACCGGCCTTGATCGAGTTGGACTCGACATTCTGAATGATGCATCATTTTCACATTCTTGTTGGATAGCGCTTATTGTATAAACCATATAATAGCAAAAACACACATATTAATTTTTAGGAAATTGAAACAAATTTATAATATTTTTCAGCTTCCTTAATCAATCGCAAAATACTAAATCAATCCTTACCTTCACACGTGTATTATTATGCATCTTATTATCTTTCGGAGTGCAAAGGGTTAACAATGTGGGTGTTACTGATATCCCAACTGAATGTAAACTGAACGTAACGTCAGATTCTAATGCGATTTCATATAAAATTTATACTTTATTTATAAGGAAGGTATGATGCTGGCAAAATAATTACTAGCAGTAATTGCTTACATATAATGTTGATTTTGAATTAAAATGTAACTTCTTTTTCCTTATAGATATCGTATATCATATCTTACATTATATAGGTATTCTGATTTATATTTGAGACATAAGTTATCGGCATTACTCCTCATCTTTTTTTTAACTATTAAATAAATTAGCAGTCTTCTCTTTTTATTATTGTTTTATTTAGTTGTAACATATTCATTTTACTATCCTATGTATATCATTGTTTTTTGAGATTCTCGAGGAGAATAAGTTATTGAATTTTGTTTTGATGTAACGATTTGAATTAAAATGAACTTTTAGGGACTATTTTTACTCAGATGTTGATATACTTCAATTTTTGAATGAATACTTTTAAAAATTCTATATTTCTGTTAATGCACAAAGAAAGCAAAATTTCTATAATAACTTCAACAGTGGCAAAAATATATGAATGAAGGATTTGATGAAACAATAAAATTGGTTTGAATTTAATTACAATAGAAAGCATTCTTACAAATTGTGTTTAAAATAAATTTTAAATAAAATTATTAAAATTGGAGAAAAATTGTACTGCAGTTAAATTGGTATCATTAAAAAGATATTTTTTTCTCTCTTTAAGATGGTATACAAGTAATTTTCGTGCAGTAATTATTTCAGAAGTTTTTGGTGGAAAAATGCACAAAAATGTCAAAGTTTGGCTTAATTTTTGTTATTTAATTAAATATCCTAAGAATTAATTAATTTTGAAAGTTAAAATCAGTACAGTTGACCTGGAAATGGACCCCGGAATGGCATGTACAAATTTCATGTTGCTAGTTTGTATCGTTTAGGAGGAGTTTTTGTGACAGACAGATGCATGCATTTTCCGCTTTATTTTATAGTCAAGCAGGTATTGACCTGAAACTTTTTGTATTTATTCAATATATATATATATATATATATATATATATATATATATATATATATTTGAATAAAAAATTATTATATTTATCTCAGGGCCAGTTTGCCCTTTTAAGGATTATTTTTAAATGCATATAGAATCGAAAATTGACACCATTAAATGCATAGATCTGATATTAAGATTATTGGGAAATATAGATGCTTAGTCTAAAGTTCCTATCCTCATAAATAAAAAATAAATTTTTACATTAAAATACATTTTTCTCAATTACAAAATTTAAATTTATTTTTATTCAAATCCATTGAAATGGCATTTTTACTTATTAAAGGCATTCAATTTCCAGTTCATTTTATATGCTGTTTTGCAGTAGACAGTAAAACAGTGTTAGGATTTCAAATTTTCAATGAAGCATGTATATTAAGCCTTAAAGCCTTAACCAAATTATTAAATTTGTGTTAAATCAAAGTTATTATGGAACAGTTACTTATTCTGTGATAAGAATGTATTTTTGTTTAAACATGATTTGATGGTTCGTTTTTTCTCATTTTCTTGTATTTTGAACTTTTGAATTAAGTTTTTTATAAAATAAATTAATAAAAATGAGAGCATAATTCATGTCACTATGAAGAACTAAACTAACAAGTAGGGGAAAGTGGGGTAAAACCGGGTAGCGAAGGTTCGAAGGCCTGTTGGTAGTAAAATATTCGACATAGAGCTTGTCAAATTTTATTAAAATATTCATTGTTGATCAGAGTACAATATATCTTTCCAGAAAGCCCACAGTTTCATTACTTTTTATCAATGATATTTTTATAAAAAAAGACAAACTACGCGGTTTTATCCCACCCTGCCCTACATGTTTATGTAAAATTACAAAATCTTTAATTTTACTGGTTACAAGGGCCTGGTTACAAGCCCTAATCATATTTTTATGTTTATCATATGCAACATTAAAATCAAATACATTTTGTAGTTCAAAATTAAAATTAATTCAGTGTAGTAAATTTTAAGCACCTATGGATCAATGGCGTCCCTGCGTTACAGCCCAGTTAACCCACTGGTTTAAGACAGCCCTGCATGTGAATTACGAGAATTCCAGAACATACAATACCGATATTTTCCTCGTTTCTTTGGATGAACTTAAGCGCACACCACTAATAACCTTTTGAACATTGACCGCATTCTTCTATAGAATTATATGTTTTCACTTTTCTGTCATTTCAAGTGAAAACATATTTACAACTGAAAATGCACATTAGAACACATTGAAGATTTCACTCTTTCTAGGTAAAAATAAATATTTTTCCTCTTTATTTTCAGTGACAGACAATTAAGGACAAAAAGCGATGGTTCTTTTCCTAAAAGACAGGAGACTAGTTTCTTGAGATATGTTCCACCACAGCTTCTATTTTCTCTCTCCCAGGTGTCATTCGAAAGTTCGAAATTGCGAAATTGAACGCAAAAAAAGTCACTCATTACCCTAAAGAGGACAAGCGAACGCTAAAAAAGTTAAATCAAACACATTAACAGTAATCGTGAACTAGTTAGTTCAAACCAGTTATTAGAAATCGTTAATTTCACAGCAACAGCTCTTTGTCTTACTTAACACGTTTTCCTCTTGCTGACCATTTATTTTTTCTTTCTCTTTTCAAATTCTTGTGCTGAATTTCGCTTTTGATGCTTGTTTAAAGAAGGTTAAATTTTAGAAACAATAGATGGGGAAATAAAGACCGAGGCAGAAAATTTGCAAATTTTAAAAAGTAGGAAAATGACGTATAACTGAAACTTTGCTTCCTTTGCGTCATATAAACTAAGTACTTTATCATTACAATTGTTACGAATGAATCGGAACCAAGGTGAAACGATGTATAAATGTAAACGACTTATAAATGAGAAACATATAAATGATGCTTTACTGTAATTTAAATATTTTGAAAATTCCAACTTTTTAAATAATTGAACAACATTTAATGATAATCACAACACTTTTATTGCAATAAAGCATCTTGAATAACCATATATATTTATTTCTTCTTTCTTGAATTTTTATCACAACTTATAACAAAATATAATTATTATTGTATTTATTGCCATATTTTTAATCAATTTATTATAAAACATAGAAATTAAAATGGAAATGCAAAAGTCCATTTGGGTTTGAATTTTCTTTCAGCTAAGTTTGCAAGGATATCTTCAAATTTTAATTTTATCAGAAAAGAATTCTGCTAGTTCCGATTACGATGTATAAATGTAAACGACGTGTAAATGAGAAACATATAAATGATGCTTTACTGTAATTTAAATATTTTAAAAATTTCAACTTTTTAAATAATTGAACAACACGTAATGATAATTACAACACTTATATTGCAATAACGAACGGAATTAATAATGACGAAGACAAAAGGTCGTACTAATGAGAGCGCTGTATTAATGGGTGACGTAATAAAGAGGTTTCCTTCTACTAGAATTGAAAGAAATTGAAGTGGGTAGAAAGATGAAATCTACAAAAGCTACGAAAGTGAATTCAATCTTTTATTATATTCATAGACCAATTTTCATAGAATATGATTTTTATTGGAAGAACTAGAAACGATAATTGGTTTTTATAACTAAAGAGATTCATGAGTATATTATTCCGCTTATGTGGTGTTGATGTATTTGAAACATTTGTGCCCCAACATGTGTTTCCCAACTAAATCTATAATAAGTTTCGCTAGTTTTTATTTATATATTTTTTGAATTCAGAAAATACGAAATAAAGAAACAGCAACAATAATAAAAAGGTACCAAATTAATTTTGCGTCTAATTTCTTTTATAATTTACAATATTTTACCTAAAACTAGCTACTAGCAAAATTTTTAGAAAGTAAAGATAGAAAACTGTGATGTTTGTTTCAAGATTTAATAACATATTCATAAAATTGCTGCAAAAGTAAATCCGTAAATATAAAGCTATTTTTTCTTTTGTTGATTCCATCACCAACACATTGTAACTAAAGAAAGGTCTATGCCTTCACTGTGTAAACAAATCTATTTCATTTATTATAATTTGAAACTGTTTTCGAATCATTTGTGTTACGCAGTAATCAGAACTTCTTATCGATGAAAATATATTTCTCTTTAAGAATGCTAATCTTAAAAGTACTCAGCATGTATATAAGAAGATATGGAAGCTACATATTTATAGTAGTAGTTTCGTATTAATTCAAAATATAAAAAAATGACCAAAATGTATTTCCAAATTACACATATGTTTTTAATAAACTTACTATTCTAGACCAAACACAAATAATACTTATTTAGACTAAAAAGTTAGAATTTATAAAATTAAAAAAGAAATGTGCATTTAACCAGTTACAATCATAAAATCTAAACACTGAATAAGGCGTTTCTGGAAGATAATAAAGAACGAGAAAATATTTGTAAAAATCTAAAATAGAACAGAAAATGTTTCAAAATGTTCTTGTTACTAAAAATATTTTCATATCTGAGATACCAGGTTTTTCCCCTTGAATAAAATTACTGGTAAAATTTGCGCCGTTCTTTCTTGAGAGCAATGAATGTTTTTATTCCTTAAAAATTATTCATATTAAAATTTTCTTACAAATTCCTTATTGAGATTTATTCATTCTTAAGAAATAGCAAATAATTAAAGTATTGTTAAACGAATAACAGTAAGAATATGTTACAAGAAAAAAAGAAGAAGATAGAATAAAATTAATTGCAAAGAAAAATTCTCATTATTACTTGCTACAGCTTTCTCGTGTTTTTCGTAAACAACGTTTACGTTTCGTGTACAACATGTTTTTTTGTAATAATACAATTTTGTGGTTTAGATTTCGTGATTACTGTTACAGAAATATATGAAATCGTTTACAACAATACTACTACATTCCCATGACAACAACATTAAAAATTATCAAGTGAGTCAAAGTTGTCTCTCTCTGCCTGATATTTCCTATAAGCTAGCAATTCGCTTTTTGTACAATATTTCCTTCCAACTAATTCATTTATAAACAAATATTTTTATTTTCATGAGCAAAAAAGTTCATAAATAATTAGAAACTGATTGAAAAAATCCCACTTAATGAAGGTCTTTAAGTCAACTCATTTATACGGATCAATGGAATTTCTTTACTTCGCATAATTTGCGTGACGATAGAAGATCTGCAGACGCGATATGAAGACAATCAGAAATGTAAACAAATACGGGAATAAAATTCAAAACAGGCAATTCAGTGAGTTGCACATAAGCAACACTTGAAGATTAAAATTACGATTATACATTCTTTCCTTGGGCGTGAAAAATTGTTATGAGTATCACACTCAAACCTTAAAAAAGTCTGATACTTTTTTCCAAGGATTCCCGAGGAATCAACCTAGACATTCATGGTTATGATGAGAAAGAGCTAAACGTCAGTGATTCAAAAAAAAAAAACAAGGATTATTTATTACTGTGCAAAATGTTATAAAATGAATACTGGAAGTAAAATGTAGAGACAAAAGAAGACACCATAATGGGCTTCAAATTAATTTCATGAATTGAAAATGACCTTGGGAGAAGATTAACTTAATAAAAGCTAAAAAAAATTTATATATATATATTTAGCTAATATAATTTGTTACGATATTTAATATCCATTTTAAAACAATAACCAGACATAATTGTTTTCATTAATATTTTTTCATTTTTTATAAATTTCAGCAAAATTTTTTATCATTAAATCGTGTTCCTCCATGCAATCTTGAAAAAACGTTTTCTGTTGATCTAAAATACTTATTTTCAAACATTTTTTAACAATTAGAAAGCATTAATGCTTATGAAAAGAAAAATACTTTATATTCATTACTTCTATTTATTATTAAAATTTTTGTTAGATTTGACAGAATAAAAAAAAAATACATTTGCATTGTTTTATTGCCCTTGATAATCATGCATTTGCCTTAAGCTATAAAAAATATCGATTCCGCTATGAATCAAATTATAAAACCCTTAAAATAATCACGCAATAGTTAAACAATCCAATTATGCATTTTAATGTCATCCATTATCTTCATGATTTTAGGAGGGCCCTTTTTTAATTGGAATATAAAGAATCAAAAAGAGGTCTGTAGGTCAGTAATAAAAGCTTTAGGAGATATTTGGGTATAACATTATTTATCACTTTAAGATTTTTTAGAGATCTTCTAAAATATCTCATAATCATAAAACAATTAAAGAAAAATATAAGCTTTATTCTAAAATTTTGTAATATGAATCAAATTCACTTTCTTTTGATATATTTTATTTTTGATACGTTTTCTGACCTATTTTAACCGAAAAATTTGCGGCTCAATAAATTATCTTTATTTATTGCCTCGGTTATTATTTCTCCGTTCTTATTGAGGGGAAGCATTTCGTAGAAAGCAAGAAGGTAACAGGACGGAGAAGAACGCGCTTTTCCACCTTCTTTTAAAGACGAATTGACTCCATTGCAAAACGAACTTAATTTGTTTGTCAAAACACTAGAGAAAAACCTTCAATACACTTAATTCGATTCATAATGCTGTTCTTAATATTCAGAGAATCAGCACGTCAGTCGGCGTTGCAAGATTTTTAAAATTAAACGCCTACTAGAAGGCACATGAATCGTATAAAATAAGAAATGTATAAATAGTACTCAAGATGTGCAATAAAGGTATGGCTTTTCTCAACAGTCTGATATATGTTTCATTTTAAAATTTCATTATTGTTTCCAATACCGTGTAGTTAGTATTATGCTAGCGTTACTAGCATTAAATGTGTAATAATCAAAATTTGTTTAATAAAATTTCGATTTTACGTCTTTTCATTTATACCTCGTTTTACGCCAGTTCCTTGAAAGACGTATGAAAGGTGCTTTACTGTAATTGGTATACCATGAAATAAGAAATGTAGAATATTAAGAGAAATTTCTGTATTTTGACCGATACCAGATCTTGTCAAGCAAATACGGAAATGTGTCCTAATTTTAGAAAATGTATTCTCGTAAAAATATCTATTAAAAATTGTCTTGTAAACATGCCTATATTTGTAAAGTATAGTTTTAGTAAAACATTCTAGAACTGAATTTACACATATTCAATGACTTCTTAATCTCTCTCAAACATTTAGGATGTGGAACCCAGTTACTGAATGTGGAACACTAACAAAAGAAAATATTCTATATATCAAAAGCGCCGATGGTAGTAATGATTGGAGTGATCTTAAACTGTTTTGTGTGCAGGTAATATTTTTGATGAGAGTTTTCAACTGAGTGCAAATATACTTTTATTCTACAAGTTTCCAAATTATATCACTGCATAATTTTAGTAATTCAAGGAAAAAAAAGGTGTAAACAACTAACTCATTCAGTTTAAAACTATCTTATATGTTATCTCCCAAAATTTTAAAGCAAGAGTGTAAAACTCGCAGGCCACAATGAATATCTTTGCAGCCCAGCAGACATAACAGTATATAACAAAATTTGAAATAAAAATTTTGTACCTTAATTTTTAAAATTCCTAGTTATATTCCTGAACAAATCGTTGCCATTCAGGCAGAAGACACTAAGTCTATAAGAACTTTTTGACCGACTACTGCAGTTAATTAGAATTTGCAATTTATTATTTCGCAATAGAAACATGCTATCCAAACACCAGTAAATCATCCGTAGGTGCTAAAAATCTGTAAAATAATTTTTACTATTTATCATAATGACTCAAAATTAATGAAGTTTAAACTGACCACATCTCAAAACGGTAGTTTTGGACTTGGTGACTTTTACCTTAACGACGACGAAATCAAGTTCAAGGGAAACTGCATGGTATAAAAAATATACGCAAAATAACTTTTAAGGCTTAGACTGAATATAAAACGAATTTGAGGATTTTAAATCCTTGGAAGAAAAGCTTTATTTGCTTCCTTCGATTTTCTCCATAGATTTGGAATCAATACCTAACCATAGGCAAAGGTAATCAAGATCCAATGCTGTACAGGCTTGAAGGCAAAATTCAGTGAAGTTTTGATGCATGAATTTTACAAATATTTACCAGCCAGGTTTGAAAACACTTGAAAATTGGGGTATGAAATTTTTCCATGTTTGGAAGTACCTATCGGTGTGAGCAGTATTTTTCACTTCTGAAAGGAAGTAAGTTTTCTGTCAGTTCTAGAATTACTGGCATTCACCTTGTATCGTTTTGAAATTAATCACTTTGGACAAGGTATCCCTTGAATTAGGAATGATGGTAACAGAGAAGAGATGCTAACTGTAAAGAAGGAAGCATTAGCATTAGCGTTGTCCTTGTTCTTTTTTATACGGTGTTTTCAAAATAAACCAATTTTTCTATAAAAATGGAATGAATTTTTTTGCAGCCTACATAAACGTAGACTTAATTTATTTGGCCCGGGCTAGCATTTGAGTTTGACACTCTTGCTCTAAAGAGAAAGAAGAATTTAGAAAGATATTACATACCTTTATTATGGAGAAATTAAACATTTTATAATGCAAATTTGAGTACGATTTTATTTATGTAGTTATTTTGAACAAATGATTGAACCCATGGATCCCCAAGTATCCTTATAATTAAATAAATGTTGGTTTGGAAATACCTTAAATGATTTGGTGTTCTTAATTTTGATATTAACTGATTACAAATTTCATTTTTTAATAACATGCAAGTTAAATGTTTGAATGACGATTCCGAAGGAATATTTAAAGAAGATTGTAAGTGAAACTGATAAATCTGAAGACAAAAATGAAATCATATTAATATAGTAAATTGTTTAATAAACAAATTTAAGCTAGACAAGTGTGTATAAACATTTTTTTATACAAAGTCAAATTTTCTATGTACGAGGTCTACAACGGATTGAGAGTCTTAGAATAACCACTTTAATTTTGTATAACCTTTGTACAAAACAGGGAACATAAAGCACTACAATCATAAAGTATCTTAATATTTAAAAATAATTACGATTAATTTTATAAAATACTACAATGACTTGAAATTTGTAAAATTTATATATAAAGAAAATTTATTTAGCTAATTATAACCAAGGGTGATAGCAAATCCCTTTCTATAATTCTGAAAAATAACGTGGTTTAAAAATCTGGAATAATTTCGAATAATTCAGAATGTTTTTGTGATACATATACATATAATGCCTATTTTTAAAAATTACTGGATTTTAGCTAGTAGATTCAGGCAAGAAGTTTGATAATTTCACTAGATATTACCTAAAAGTTTTATGCTTTTTCAATATATTAACTCTTTCGCTACCAGGGTGTCCACGGAAAAACGTCCATCACAGCCCAAGATGTTTCGGAATTCAATTGGAATAGATTTTACGTCTGTCACATATATGTGACGTCGGGCTCTGGTAAGAAACTGCTGTGTCACATATATGCGACGGTTGGTAGCGAAAGGTTTAGTGATATATTTGCTCTGAAACAAAATTTGAGATTCATAGTGAATCTATGAAGAATTCAGATTTGAGAACGTAAATCTGTTACACAATCAGCTCTGGACAACATATCAATTTAAAGCTATTTTAATATAGTATGTATGTTGCGGTGAATGTTAATAATCAGTTATTATGTATAATAACCGATTTAATTTTTTGACGTAGATATACATCTCGCCATAGCAGAGGCGTAGGGAGAGTACTTGGCGCCCGGGGCATAGTATTTTTTTGCGACCCCTAGTCATATTTGCTTAATTATAAATTTCACCAGAAAATAAATAATATAGCAGGTGTTCTTATATATTTGTTTTTTCACATTATATATATTTATTTACAAACAATATATATTTTTTACAAATACAAATATAATTAAAGATTACTATTTATTAACCCTATCATACAGAATTTATTTTCCAACAGTGGTTGCATAAATCTATCTAAATACATAAGGAATATAGGAAAGATAGTTAAAATAAAATTTTACTAATTTTCTTAATATAATCAATTAAACAAATTTTAATTCCTTAATTGTTACAAAAAACGTACTTGAAATCAATAATATAAACAAATTTTAATAAAAAGATATTAAATTAGTCATAATTAATTGTAAAAAGACAAAAATTTAAGTGATGCAATGTAGAGTTTTACTAGACAAATAATTATAATTATGTTGGAGATTGGATTTAAATTAAACATGTATTTTTCTAGACTTTATGGTCTGAAATTCATCAATTACTTCATCAAAATTAATTTTCTCAAAAATGTATCTTTCCATGCTAAGAATGCAAGATCACTTAGGTGATCTTGCCCCATGTTTGCTTGTAAAAATGAAAGAATTAATTTCAATTTCCTGAACGAGCGTTCGCCACTAGCAATCGAAACTGAAATTGTTAAAAGTATCTGAAGTGCAGTTCTCAAATTTGGAAAAACATCCTCCCCGTACGAAATTATAAATGTTAAAACTTCTATTGCAGTTTTTGGACGAACATCTTCCCTATTACGCAGGAACATTTTGCAGTCACATATTTCTGCATAAAGTTCCGGTCCATCGAAATCTGTGTTGTAAAATCTGCTTAGATTTTTACAGCTCATTTGTACATCATTGTCCAAAGGTTTATTGAACAACTTTTCTACATCCACCAAAAATCCAAATTTTGAATTGGAATCATTCAGGCGAGTGAAGCGTGATTTAATTTCTTGTTGAATAGCATCCAGTACACTTTTCATGATACGGTCAATTTCCTCCTCTGCAGATAAACCAGCGTTTCTAGCAAACTCTTCTGGCATTTTTCATCTTCTTCGTATAAGGGTTTGAATATAAATTCCCCATTTTCACATATTAATTTTGCTTTTTTTATTGGCGTTTTGACACACATCATCTTGAATTTCTGCTATTTCAGTAGTTAAGGGGTTGAGATCATTAAACTCCTCCCTGAAATTCATTTGAGGATCTTGCAGTCATTTCTGGATCTCAAAATGGATTAAAGTTAAATATATTTTGTAGCAAAATCATTGCTTCACTTCTGGTGTCTTTCGTAGCATTTATGTCCTCTGACAATGCTTCTAGTAAGTCTACTAATTTCTCTAATTCACAGACAATAGCATTAACCGCATCAGCTCAAACACTCTTGAGGGTTTCGGATTCGCGTTTGACTGTCTTTTTTAAAGCACTCTTTAGAGCTTCCTAACTCAATGTTGAACGCGAAAAGAATATATAAATGCTCTCAACAACTCTGAAAAAGATTATAACTCGAGGATCTTGTTTTAAGAGCATATTTTTAAGATAATAATATTTGTTGAAGATAAGCAATGCTTCAAAAGTGCTGTTGTAACAAAAATTACACTTTGTAGACTCGAGACCTTTTTTTTATTGAATTAAATATATGGAAATAATCGAAGTATTGAGAGTCATCTTTGCAAAGTCCTCAAATGGGAATAAAGTACTGATTAAACCTTTATTCTTTCTATTGAATATGAATCTAAAATATAATTTTTGACGTTTCAGAAACATTATTTCAAATTAAATAAAGACATCTAGATTATAATACTGCATTCTATATAATTAAGCTATGAATTTAAGGCTAATATTTGAAAATATTTCGAATTTTTATGAGATTTATACTATTTTGTTTCCTGCTTGTAGTTCAATGAGCTCATGAAATTGGCATGTTGTTCAATGAAATCTTTACTATAAAATATTATTCAGCATTAAAATGATATTTTAATTAAAACTTACCTTATTGTTCATAATTTTAAAAAATGGGTCAGCTGCGCTGAGTTTTCCAACGAACGAGAATTCACGATTGAGCGAATATTCCAACGAATAAATTTGAAAACAATTACGTAGAGCTCTGCACTAGACTTCCCCCCCCCCCGAACAGCAAAGAAAATATGGCTTATTTCTTCGCCATGCTGCGGTTTCGAGTCTCGCTCAGCTTTAAATATCGGGGTTTCTCAGATAGCAATAAACTTTCCCGCGGTAAGAAGAACCAGATTCATCAAGAAATTTCCTCCTTTAACGAGATTTCTTATGTTCGAGGACGTACCTTAATGAGATTAAGATAAGATTCGGTAGGGGACTACGATGATAAAGGATCTAAAATGACCCTTAATGAGCATTCAACAAAGATGTGAGGGAATTGAATAGATGTCAGAAAATGAGTAGAGTCGTTAGTTCCACCATTCTTGAACACTATTTTCTTGGAAATGGGACGGAACGAGAAATTTCCTAAAGATGTCCCTTTGCCATTCATTTCCAAAAGACATCAATCACCCTACAGCATCTAGAACCGATGCTAAACTAATGCGGGGATACCCCGCCTCGCCCTTTAATCACTAACTTGAATACAACTAAATTTGAAAGTAAATAGAATTACCTGAAATTTAAAAATACTTGGTAATTTTTAAGAATTTGAGGAAGAAAATAATAAAATTTTTTCTAACTTCAAACACATTAAAAGTTTGCCACGACGGCGCCCCTCAGGGCCGGCGCCCGGGCATCAGTACCCCCTGCCCCCTTGCTACGCCTCTGCTCCATAGTGGTCTAATGTTGTGTCGGGAAAGGAAAAATTTTGACGCTTTTCGCGCTAAATTTAAACGCTTATAGCTCCGCAACGAAATAACACAGAGAGTTGGTTTTAGTTTCATTTAACAGAGAAGGGTAGGCGTTGAAGAATGCAAAATGAATTTTAGAATTTGTAATTGCGATTTAGCCACAGTCGTGTTGCAAAGTTGATGAAAATCACGAAGAATTTTACATAGATAGAGTCACATAGACTATAGAGTTAATAGTCACATACAGCTACTTTAGACACAGAAAGTCACAGTTGAGTAAGGTAAGTAAGTCTACGCCCCTCAAACTCATTCATGGTATCGTTGTGAAGGCCCAGATGCTGCTATTCGTTTTAAGGGGGTTAGGAAAGACCTAACAGCTTTGGCTCGCTTATCATCCGGTCACTTAAAAACCCTCAGATTCTCTCGTGGTGATAAGAAGTTCAATATCTGCACAAAGTGCAACATGATTGAGGCCACTCCGCAACATCTGCTTGACTGTGTTGCCTTGGTGTATGATGACCTGCTTGAGCGACCGGATTTCGTGTTGGAGGTGATGAGGGCGAACGATCTCGTGAATCTCATCTGATTCAGATCAGAAGGATTAGAAAGAAGAAGAAGAAGACGCCCCTCAATTCCAAGGGTCGTTTCGCAAAGACAGCCTCCTATCTATTTTTTTAAAGAAATTTTTGATGGTTGGCTTTAAATATCCAATGGCTGCTTTCTTCTTTGGGATTCTGATTTTTAGAATCGCCACTTGCTGATTCTACTGTTCTTGCCAGATTTGCTCCTCTGATGACGGATCCGTTTACTTTGCCTATAGTGTAATTCGGATTCAGCTTCGTTCCCTGACCAACGTGATACTGGAGCACGAATAGCTCACGCTAGATCCCTGCGGGGACCACACGAGCAAGCCATCGGGTTTGAGATGTGCGGCTTGATAAAGTATCACAATTAGGCTATGGGAAACACCTTGCTGAAATACGGTACCTAATTAGGTCAGGTTTTGTATCCGTTTTCAGAGTGGTAACTGAGTTCGAACAGTGGTAATAGTCTGCAACTTGCGGCACAATTTTTTGACAAAATTTTGAATTGATTCTACCCAAAAACTTGTATCGTGTGTTCCGAGAGGGCTCCAATAACGAAACAACCCTGTCTGGTTTCAGTAGACGTTGGTGAGTAATGTGGCTGTTAACTCAGCGAGAAGAGCTCCACGGACACATGATGCATCGGTATCTGTGACTGGAACCGCGAGTCGCGTAAGCAAAACCAGGGTTCCTCCATGGAATGCCCCCACAATGTGGCATGCGGCTTAGTCTGCCCAGCTCCTGTCACTTTTACACACAATACACTTCACTATATACTAAAATCTCATTTATAAACAACTGATTACAGGTTCAAAATATTTCAAATTGTTAATGTTAAATTCTTAAGTTTTTTTTTTATATTAGATTTGGTACATTAATGAAATATATCTATTCTTACGTATGCTTACCTGAAATGAAAAGTTTCACAAATAGAAACTTTTGATGAGTTGTCACAATCCAAAAGACATGAAAATGGTAACTGTCCGGTTTGATAAAAAGATTGTGATACTTGCATTAATACAACACTTAAAGATTCTGCAGATTCTGCAGCAATTAATTGTAACAAACATAAATATTTTTATAATTCCAAGATGCAACTGGAAATTGAGTTAAAAGTACTATTAAAACAATAAATGCTAAAAAACTTTTTGTATCATACATATCCACACTGCAATTACATTTATAGTTAATTGAAACCAGGTTCAGATTATTTAAAATCGCTAATGTTAAATTATTAAGGCCTTTCTGAATACAAAAAGGCCTTAATAATGTACACAATCCAATAGGATTTTGTACATTAATAAAATACTGTATATTTATATCTTCAAAACTGTGCTGGATTCTTCATAATTTGCTGCGATGTTTTTTTTACTGGCTTCTGGCTTAGATTTAAAAATATTGTTTGAGATTCATTACATATATATGTATATATTGCGCTGGCGCTTGACTTTTAGTTTCAAAACAATTAGAAGTGTGTGATTTTGTATTACTTTATAAAGCATTTACAATAGGCATAATTGAAGAAATTTGTGTACTAGTAACATTAAGTTCTTCTGTAACGACAAGGTAATCAATCAGCATATTACAATATTCCCTCAATTTCTATTGTTGTGAGAAAGGTATTGAAGATTCATTGTTATTTAGATGCTTTATAAATGTATCCTATACATTAAGTTTTAAATTACATGTATTTTATTATATTGGTTGATCTGGGAGATGTGGTTGGCGCAATGTTTTCAACAAGATTATATGTTTATACAGTTCCATCAATCAGTAAAGTTTGTTCATTAACAGCATCTTACGCCTTTCTGTTGTACATGTATATAAAATGAATATATTTGTACATATTTCATCTGATTTCAGAATATCAATAGATTTACAAATGTGGTTGTGGATGCAAGAATAACAATCTTTGCATCGAACCTGTACAATTATAATTTTGGTTTATGTTTTAAATTGTATACAATTCATCACAAGTTGATCTTGACATCATGAAGCTATCTTCGTAAGTACAAAATTCTCTAACTTAGAAAAAAGGCATAAACTTAGTTTCAAACTAAGTTAATGGCTTTTCCTAAGTTCTTTGATTTTGAATGTTAGTTTTCCTTTTTGCAACATAATAAGTCTAGCAAAATTTTTATCTCTTATAAAATGCATGAGGGTATGCGTGGCTTTATCCAGTCTCGTGACATGCTTCCCTTTTAAATAAATATATTTATTGTCTTATACATCCTTTCTAGATGAAAATCCGTATTTATGCCAGCATGAATTCTGCAACAATAAGTCCATGGTGGGCCACAATTCAAATAAGTGGCAGAAAAATAGTTGGCATAAGCTGCTGTTACAGAATTGTTTGATAAAAAAAATCTCTGCATTTTGCAGGAGGATTTTGAATGTTGTGATTTCTTTCTCTGTTAAAAAAGTTATCAACATCTTATACACCTCAGCTTGTTTTTATACATCTTTGATTTTTTTGAGATTTTAAGCCATGCCTGGTCGATATGTCAAGTACAAAACAATCGTTTATCTGAAGCGCACATCTCTCTCAGTCATGTGTTATATATGGTGTCCATAAATATCTTTACAACTTCAAACTTTAATAACTTCAAAACTATACTAGATAATAATAAACGGTTTTCAACATGTGACAAGATAACTCATAAAGTTTTTATGTTTTCCAGGTGACGCAGATTTGACTAAAAATGTGGACACCACGGGAAGAAGCTCAGTGTGTAGCCTGGCTCATAGAAACAAAGTCCGATACTCAAGTGCAGCAAAATTTTCGGACACAATATGGAAAGGAACCACAGCTCCGACCAAGTATGCATTTGTGCATGAAGAAGCTGCACCTTGCAGGCATAAAGACGTAACCTCTTATGCAAGACTTTGTGCACTGTTTTACTGCAGCCATTGCTTGAAGGTCAACCGCTCAAGAATTATAGGCTGAATGTTGAAGAGCAGGGCTGGCCACACGCGTGACCTTCGCGCCGCTTTCTCCCTTTCTCTGGGTGCATTCTCTTGGCTGCCGAAAAACGATGCACTCGAGTCTATTTTTCAGGAGCGGGAAATAATCGCTTTGCTGCTTATGGTCGTTTCCGTTGGTACTTTCGTGTGATACAGGCCCGGATTATCAAGTAGGTAACTGTCTAAGGAGGTCCGCAACTTTTGGGGCCTCAGGCCTTGAAATTCTTTCCGGCATTTTCAGGGTTATTTAATTTTTGTACTTTTATTTGGTTTGCAAAGGCTATGTACTCGAACGTAGTTAAATTAAAATTAAATAGCATTTAAATTTCAAAACACTATTCTTAGCAATTTTTTCATGTTTTAAATTTCTCTTGCAGGTATGTGCGGTCAATCTTTCTTCTTACAGTTGACGGATCAACTCATGAGTGAACACTCCTGTCAAACTTTGTATATGAGTATTTGGAATGTACTAAACCAAATTTTATTGCTTTTTTACCGTTTTATTAAAAAATTATTTTTAAATTAAAATTTTTTTAAACGCTAGATAATGAAATTGTGTTGTGAAGTTTAGTTGAATCACTAAAAGTCAATTAAAATATTTATTTGTAAAATTCTAAAAAAGGGGTGAAAATTAAATTGTAAAGTTTAGTTAAATCACTAAAAATCAATTGAAATATTTAATTGTTAAATTCTAAAAAGGGATGGCATTTAATTAAATTATGTAAAGCTTAATCTTAAATTAATTAACTACACAGCCGTGTATAATATGATAAATTAAGTAACTATTATTTATTTTTATTCTTCAAATCGATTATTGTATCCTTTGATTAACTACAAAAATGATAAAAATGACGAATTAATTAACTATTATTCTTTTTGTTTCTCAAATCTTTTAGTTTATTCAAATCGATTAGTTTATCAAAAAAAACTGTTACACAGCCATGGTGTTATGTAAATTAATTAATTATTATTCTTATATTTTTATTTAATTATTCTTCTTTTATTTTTTTATTTCATCCTTAAAATCGTTTATCTTATTCTTTTAATATTCAGCTAAATAAATGAATTAGAAATTATTATTAAGGAAAATATTTTTCTATGGTAAAAGTTCAATAGAGATGGGTCTCAAAACAGAAGCGTTGACTTGCCACTTTTCCAGTGGGAAAGACCTCCCATGTCCCCCCTTTAGGCAAGTTGAAATAAATTCTTGACTTTCTGGTAAACAAGAGGCTAAACATAAGCTAAGCATCGAAACAGCCGGAGAAACATTCCTTTTCCTTTTGAGGCAAAAAACCGTCGCTAAGGAAATTCAGTATTGGGATCCTTTCGGCATAGCCCTGACAGAATTATAGTTTTCCGCCCGGATTCCAAAGTCTAGAAGGAGAAAACTCCAGGCCCTCTGACCTCTTTATTATATCTTCGGTTAGAAATAAGGATTCACTGTGGGAGATTGTTTATAATAACTCTCTTATGCATCCAGATGGGTGACAGTTAAATCGCAGATGTTTTAAACAGTCAACAAGCGAAAGGACATATATCTTTATCTTTCTGTCGATACAGAGAGTTTTGCACATTTTGTGATGTCATCTGTTTATTCTAATTTGATTGGACGTGGAGGGTTAGATTGTAGTAGTATGGCAACCCTTTAACCAATGATATCTCAATAAGTTGGCTATTTTGGCGTAAATGCCGTCGCCAGGAGGAATTTAAAAAGGAGTGTTTGGGAATTTAGAAGGCTCTCTCTCTCTCTCAATTTGACTAAAATATAGGGGTCTGGACTTGAAAGTTTTAAAGAGAAAAGAAGATAAGAAAAATTCGAGTTATGAAGGAGAATGTGACTTTTTTTGAAAAGATCGAAAAGTAAGATGTGGTGACCCGATGGAAAATTGTCAAGATATGTCGGTGTGAGGGCTTTAAGTGTGGCAGGAGGGAGGCGAAGTACGGGGTTCCCCGGCTATGATTCGGCGAGCTGAGAGGACTTGATTTTCAGAAGATGCCCGGAAATTTTATGCTTATCACGCCGTAATGGGAAGTTGCCTGATGGTAAATTGTCCTGCGTACATTGTTGTGATTCATGCGGTGCGGTTGATGTCCCGGCAGAAGTAACTACAAAAAAAAAGGGTGAATTCTCCTATTTTTGCACTATTTGGTACACATAAGTCATTGAGAAAGTGCCCGAAGAAATCCGCCATTAGCGGTTTACTCGTGAAATCCTCACAATTCCAGCGGTGAGCTCCGGGCAAAATACGTCCAAGGCCCGTCAAGATAAAGAGGTCTTCATCGTCCTATAGATCCGGGAAATATTCACCAGGAGCCCCGGCGTTTGTTATTATTGAAAGAAATTAAACCATCATGTTGCATACATTGCCCATTATCGGAGATCGCCATCAAAAATGTCAAAGAACTCAATGTAAGAATTTAAACCATCCTGTTGCAGACATTTCCCAATATCTGAGATCGCCTTTAAACCATCCTGTTGCAGACATTTCCCAATATCAGATCGCCAACTGAAGTGTGCCAAATGATGAAAAAAGAACCTTCCAGCCGTCTACGAGAAGAGATAAGTGTTATTTAAATTATTATTGAATGGAGTGACTTTAGGGACTAAAAGGGGGGTTGAGATTCTTAATTTTATCATCGAATAATTTAATTTGTAAGAAATGTAATGCAAACTTTTAATAACAAGTAATTTAATTTGTAACAATTGTAAATTATAATTTTAGACATCAAAATTATTAATTTCAAGAAGAAAAATAGAAATTTAGGAAAATCAAGAATTATTATGAGGATGAAAATGTTAAATTTTAAATGATTTGTCATGCTGGAAATTTATAATGTAATGAGAATTAAAAGCTTATAAAAATGCAAAAATTTTATATTATATGCTGTTTTAAATTTGTGCTTATTTTGAATGTGTAAACAAATCTATACAAATGGATGTTATTTTATCAGTTTTGAATATAGAATATCTAAGATATTTACAGCAATAATATTTTGGAATGATTTGACATCAGTAAATGTGCATTAATCAATGTATGTTGTTTAGAAGTAGTGTTAACATCTATTGCATATGAATAATTCACCTGTTATAATGAGAAGAGTTATATGTGTTTAGTTAAATTTATATAATTGACTGAGCAATACAGTAACATTTTAAGGGGATAATATTTATAATAATCTTGAATATCAATTGGAATTTAAATTGGAGATGGCCACTCATATAATTCTAAAAAAATGATAAATTTAGTAATTTAGTAATTGAATAGGCTGTTAGGGTAAAATACTGGATTTATTAATGAACATATAATTAGAAATCTGTTTGAGAAAGGTCGACCCTAATACTGTTTACTTATTTTAAAAGTTTAAATGTGTGATGTCATGCTTTGAAAATTCTTTTATGTGTGTCAATATTATATGTGTTGGTTTATGTGCAAAAAAATTACTTAATAAATTAATTAGGTTTAAAATTTGGCTTTGTTTTTCTTGTCAAATACTTAAGCACTGAGTAAGAGATGAAATTTTGTGGTTATTGCGGATTAAGATTCTTCTAAAATAACACAACGCATATAGTTAATCACTTTCTAAATTATATTGATTTTAATTATGGATGTTATTTTTAAGGATATTTGGAATAGAAATTAAGTAGAGAAGGCATCTTATGCCTGTTGCTAAGAGTTTCATTAAGTGGAGATATTAGTTGGTGGTTTATGAATTTGTTTGATATTAATTGAAGTTAAAGATATGAGATTATTGATATGTGTGGATATTCACCTTGAAGTTAATAAGCAATGAATTTTGAGTGTCTGATAAGCAACAGGTGTAGTGACATTCTATATATTGAAACTTCTAAAATATTTGAAAGTGTAAATTTCTAATTGAAATTCTTAAATTACTTAATCTAAAGATTTGATTAGTAATGTTTTAAAGGCTCTTAAATCTATCAAAGGATTTCCAGAATCTTAATTTAGATATTCATATGTTGGTAATTTAAGGAAATGTTAATTTCAATGATGAATTTATTGTAAGGGTACATATGATTGCAAGATTGGATGTAGAGTACTAAATGTAAAGAATCTATTAACTCTTCTAATAATTTCAAATCAAAATATCCACGACAATTGCCTTGAAGCTGACCAGCAATTAAATGTCATATAAAATTTTCATAACTATATTTATATAAAAACTGCTTATATAGATATTAAATTAAAATTAAAAAATCTGACTTTGGTAGTTATGGAGGGGGTAGGGCCCGTAAATTGATTTGCTTAAGGGCTAATACCGGACTTAATCTGGCCCTGTTGTGTTGTGTTCTACATTTTTTGATATTTAAAATAAATATATCAGGGAATATTACTTGGATAGTGAGCTTATAATTCTTGAACTTCCATAGTTTTTTTTTCCAGTTTTATATCAGAGATGTGAATATTTCAGTTGAAATATTGGCAATTGCTTTCATTTTATTTTCACATCATTCAGCTTTATTCTTTGGTCCTTTATATTGCTTCTTGTTAAATGTTTCATATCTTTCTGTTCCTTTAAAATAAAATCGTTTAAAATAATTGTACTTATTAACATTTTTCCCAATTACTACCTTAATTTTAATAATTACCTCTAAAATTGATTGTTTTTGTCTTTTCATCTGATCGGGTTCAAAATTACAAGTACGCACAAACATCAGATGCTTCAAAACTAATCGTTAGTATAAGCTAAATAAGTGCTATTCGTGTAGCTGCAAAGTAATCATCTCTACTTCTCAAAAATACGTTTTTTCAAAGATTATATGTCTATTTGACCGTCTTAATATCTCGCCGTCATGAATTGGTAATTAGAATACATTGCCGAAACGCTTCGAATGCCACTCAGTTTATTTTTCAAATCTCATTTTGACTAGATGTGACAGAAAATCCACTTTTCTCAAAACTTTTCTTATTTGGAGATGACCACTTTTGCAGCTACACGGCACATTTATTATTCACTAGCTGTTACCCGCGACTTCGTGCGCGAAGAATTTGAATTATTCTTTTTTTAATTCACGAATGCAAATGTTTTGTTGCATTTTGAAAGGGGAAAGGAAAAGTTCTGACGGTTAATAATACTTAATTGGACGGCTGACAGGAGTCTACTGTACATGTATGCTGATATAGTTATATAAATTGTTTATCTATGATGATATACTTTTGTATACCACGTTATTTGCACGGATGTAGAGGTTGTGTGGGCTGTACACACGTGAACAGGCCACATATAGTTGCCCATGGGAAAAATATGGTTTTTCCAAATGTACGCCTGCCACTTTCAGTGTCTGGCCCTGAGCCTCGAAAATGATATTTTTACAGAGATTTGTTACCTTTTGAACTGTGATGATAAATCCTTCGGTGTTATCGGAAGGCGTGGAATTAAAACACTCTCTCTTCTCCCTATATCAGTCATAACAGTAGCTTTCACGACGTTTGTACCTAGGTGTGTAATTTTTAACTGTGTGCCATTGCGCAGTCTCGGTATATCGAGTTTACGTATTAGTAGTACTGGCACACCGACTATCATTCTAGGCTTATCGGAAGGTGCCCCTGACAATTAACACTGGCAAAAGCCCGCGCGCGAAACAGTAATTTGGCTTGAATTTATTTCTATAAGAATAAAAAGTATTGTTAGAAATTACGTTAAAAAATATTTTTAAACCTTTATAGCAATCGGAGAAAACATTTCATCGCAATGGAATTAATAGCATTAAAAAGATCATTTTCTGGTCTTTAAAATGGCATAAAAATAATTGTTGTCTAATAAAGATTTCAGAAGTTATTGGCAAAAAACGTCTAAGCATTAGGCTTAAAAGCGGCTAATGTTCGTTATTTAATTAAATATCTTAAGAACTAATTAACTCTGAAACTTGAAAATAACACCTTTGACCTAAAAATATGCTCTAGAATGCCGTGTGTAAATTTCACGTCGCTACCGTTCACCGTTTAGGAGGAGTTCTTGTGACCAACCGATTGACCGACAGACAGACAGATACATGTAAATTCTGCCTTATTTTATGGATACTTATAAATATAAGCAAAATTTTCAGAAATAAAGGTAAATTAGTTCAAAGTCTAACCATCTCCTAGCAACTGAGTAGCTATAAATTTGCGTTATTTCAAAATCGTCTGCACGTAAAATTTAAAAAATTAATAAAAATTGAATGAAAAATGTCACAGAAATAAAATTGGTATCATTGCAAAGGCAAAATTTTTATCTTTAAGATGGTATAAAAATAATTTGTATCGGAAAATTTGTTCCGAAGTTACAGCGGAAAGAAGGATTACGTGATATTTGATTTTAAAAAGAATTTATTCCTCATGTTTTCGCATTCCTGAAGGATCACGTGACAGTCGATTGAAAAATAAAATATTCTTCATCGAGAATCGCCGAGTCAATGGGATTTGTTAATTATTTAATTGTTGTCTGAACTTTAAAAAATTAATAACAATCGAAGGAAAAATGTTACAGAAATGAAATTGGTATCATTGAAAAGGTAAAAATTTGAACTTTAAGATGGTATAAAAATATGTTTTGTCAGACAATCTGCTCCGAAGTTACTGCGGAAAAACGGTTTCGGTTATTTTCTAATTAACTGACTGTTTAATTAACTTTGGGGCTTAGAAAAGTTCATAAGTGTCTTCCCCTTGTCTTAAATAATAAGTGTACAAAATTTGGTTGAAAACCGTCCATTGGTTTAGGAGGAGATGTGGAACATAGCCACATACATACCCACATACATACCCACATACATATCCACATACACACAATGACTTTTATTTATATTAAGATTGTATCTTAATTCGAAAAAATTTGCGTTGATGGTGAAAGGAATTAATATGGTTGAAATTAAAGCAGGAATTCTTTTGATTACCTTCTTACTTTAAAGAAATATTTAAGAATCTATAATTTATCTTTGAATTTTTTTTAGTTGAAGTGTACAACCAAAACTCTAATGAAATTATAAACACTGTTTTGTAGATTTCATACAGTCCGCTAATTTGAGTGGCGCTGCAGTCACTCTAAGTTGATTTTTTTTCTTATACTCAAAAAGCTCTGTATGTTTTGAGAGAGTAGTTCGTATTCTTTCTGTTGTAGGTCATTCCTGAGATGACAATTCAGTTCAATTAAATTAAAGGTATGATTCTATTTCTAATTGTTCATTCTATGTAGATTAATTCGCTGATTAGTTCGAACTCTGAACTGGCCCTCTTTTTATTTACATCATTATTTTTGGTCACGTTGAGCCGGCAGTGCAGATATATTCTATTTTGTATTTATCGAAACACTCAAAAATTGCCTAAAACTAACTAGAATTTATTCTAGAGTTATTTACTAAAATAATTAAATGTTTCTGCCATTCTTTATGTGCTCTTATCAAAAGCTAAACTGTTAAAAGTTCTGGTTTTTGTTTCATTTTCAATTGGTTCCTTTGATGACGTATAATTGATTCATAGACAATTCTTTCTAGTTAGATGTTTAGTTTCTAGTTGTTGGTTCCCTTTCTAGTGATATCTGCGGTTACACCTATTTTTGTTTTTTTTTTAAGTGGCGCCTTTTAAAAGCGCAGTAAATTTTCTGATTTAGTTTATTTTCGTCGTAAATAATGGATATTAAGGCGTTGTTGAAGCAAAAAAAGAGTAAGTAAACTTGATTACAAAACTGCTAAAGAAAACAGAGAAGCAATGCAACTGAACGCGAAGTTTGA
>BGPR01008874.1:36114-56795 GCA_013235015.1 Araneus ventricosus | reverse complement strand
GACTTAACCAACATTGTAATTAGACAAGTCAATTCCAAATGTTAATTTCCGAAGCTGCCTTTCAGATCCTCCAGTCAACACGGGATGTGGTAACGTCCACATTACATCACATTTTTCCACAACATAAGTGGTAGACCATGTAGTGGCCATGCACCAAGGTACACCACTTGGGCATGGTCCGAGGTACACCACTTTGGCATGGTCCAAGGTACACCACTTGGCCATTTCATAGAAAATGGCTGACTACTAAATTGAGGTTAGGCTTAACATAATTTCTAACACATTTTATTATAGCTAAAACAGTGCTTTATAAGTTAGGCATTTTACTATAAAGTAATTTATGTATGTTTAGGAACTATTAACACAAAATTCAACAGGGAAAAAATTACATTTGATGGGTCAATTTTCTTTTTCAGGATTCATTCATTTAAATGAGCACCTTGACAAATAAGTTCAGGTACACTGGGACCTCTGGCGGCAAGTGTACAAAATACATATAACATTTTCTATACATCTATACAGATGGTGCTAAAATCGGCATAGGCTCAAGGTACACTTATGTCCAAGGTACACCACCTTCCCCTACTAGTACGGATAAACATAAAATGCGTATTGTCACATTCATTTGCAGTTTCCACCCCCGCTCCACACCGATTCTTGGAGTCTAAACCCGTAGAAATGTTGCTCCCTCTGTAGAAACCCAGGTCCCCACAACTGCATTATCCTTCACATAGCATTCTATTTTTATGTGATATCGCTGGAATCAACAATGCGAGTGGTTTCAGAAACAGGCACGTGTGAGCGATTTGTTTGCACAGAAATTAGCAACTTTCTTCAAAAATGACAAAAATCGAAAAGATAAAGGTCTGAAAAAATTCGTTATAGGGAAACAACCACTTCGTTATATGGAGAATATTTTGAATGTTACTTAACATTCCGATTAAAAATTTCGTTATAGGGAGAAATTCGCTGTAGGGAGACTTCGTTGTAGGGAGACTCTACTGTACTTGCAATGAAACAGTATTGCAAGAGTTTCAGCAGTTGATGTACTGATGATTTTAATTTAAATAGGTATCGAAACTTGACAGAATCGGTTGAATGAAACTACAAAAGATAAATAAACAAAAATAGAACTTCAAGAATAATAACTAATTCAGAGGGAGGCTTCTCTCCTCAACTTTCTTGTGTACTTCCACAATATGGCGCGCAGAGGATCGAATATATGTTCTGGATTATTTCCCATAGATGCAGATCATGATAAAAGAGAAGCGGCGCTCCCCTTGTCCAGACGAACGTGCACGTAATCAAAATTTTCAGCTTAGGGCACACGAAACCAACTTTTTTGAAAATCTCTTGCTTTCCGATTTCTTTAAACGTTAAAAGAAATCAAGAGCATGCTATTCTTTGATCAGGCATTACTAATATAATAGCCCAAATCGTTCGGTAACGCTCTGACGTCACCAACAATAAAACTCGCGCCATAGCACTGCGAGATGTTAAACAGCATTATTTCATTGTTAGAGAACCTAAATTTAAGTAATTTTAAATTTAAAAGAGTAACTGTCGTTCTAATTTCAAATTTAATAGCTTTAAAATAGTGAAATACATTTTTTTTATCCATTGATATAAAATTTATCTCGCTATGATCAGTAGTTTCCGAGAAATTTTAAATTATATTAATCATACATTTCAAATTAATTTCCGTTTTTTAATAGAAAGTAGTAAATTACGTCAGTGGTATATCATGCACGTGATATAGTTTGGACGCCACGATGCGTCTAATTATTTAGTGCAATCGTGATGATATAATTTGATAATATTTTTTGGCAACGTTAAAATTTACAAAAAGACATCTGAAGCTTAAGTACAAGGAAAATTGTTAAACAACGAAAAATACTTCACACTGAATGTTGTTTACCAAGAAGTTTTTTGAATAAAGAAATATGTAAATGAAAAAATATTTCCTGTCATAATGCATATGTTTATTTTATTCAATCAATGTTAAATATTTCTATCCCTTATATATCTATTTAAAGAGGCCAGATTTGACGGAAAATCTCTCGAATGAAGAGGCAATTTGCTGCCGTCATTCCATGACGGGTGTTTTTCTAGTCATTAATATTGTCCATTTACATTTATGTTCAAATTTTAAGCATAACTGCTGTCGTGTAAATTATCTGGGCGCATTGTTGGAATTGGCCAAAACATCTTACGTACAGGGTGTATGAAGAATAAAAATTGCAGCAATAGAAAGTAGAGTGTTCGTGTTTTGCAAATGAGGATGGCTGAAAAATAAGCTCCTCACTAGCAGTCTCGCTACTGGTGAAAAGTAAAAACAACTTTGGTGTGCTGAACGTTTGGTAAGAATGCTGTTACCTCTGAAAAACAGGCTAGTCACACGATTGCTCAAACATTTCATAAAAATGGAACATAAGTAAAACTGTAAGAGCAAGAAATGTGACCTTGGGCCAGCTGTTTTTAGTTCTGAAATGACGGTTTGTGGAGGGGTGGAAGAATGTAACTTTTCACTCCAGAATATACGACACATGTTCTATCGACTTTTGATGGGCGGACTTCGATGGCAATTCCATCCATAGGGATATCCTAGTTTGCAAAAAAAGTCATAGACCGATTATGAATGTGGCAAAACATCGCCCAAAAAATAAATTGTGAGATTATTAAATTTCGAAACAAATGGACATGGACCACCAGGTTGTAGTCACTGCACCAACGATAATGAATAGTGCTATTCTCGAAGATAAGGATATAGTATGTATGGGTATCTGACATCTTCTCATATTAGCACTCCATCATCTCGAAAGCGATTCCTTTCTATGATGTATTGGGGTAAAAACAAGTTACCTTTCTCTCCATATCATCGTGCAACAACAACCAGTGATTGAGATGAGTCTGCATTTATCACTGATCTTAACAATGCTATATTGATTCCCAGTCTAGTTGTGATGCTCTCGACTCTTCTAAAAGTGGGCACATTTGTCTGCACTTGTCAGTACTGGAGAAGTCGAGTCATCTAGCATACAGATCAATCACCCCATTCCTCTCGTGCATAGTTTTTCGTTGTACTATATCCCTGGCTGTTTATATATGCCATGAAATCTGTATGAATGCTGTTTAGAGGAACAGGCACCTGCGTGAAATCAACGCCAAGTAGAAGTCCTATCGTGGAGTGATGATGTAAGGAATACCATTAATCTTGGGGCTCCTGCGTTCTGCCGCCGTTGCCGTAATGTGAAATTCATAAGAGAACATATCCGCAACTCTTAACATTTTAACCTGGGATCTTCGAAATTCCAAGAAATATTCCTTTGGTAAATTTGTCGCTTTGACTTTTTCAGCTATAAGTGCGCGTTTCCAAAGAGCGATGAGGAGTTTCTATTAAATAATTTGGTAAAATACTGAGTTAAATGTGCAAGTCCCTTGTACCTATTTTATTGATATTGCTAATTATTTGTGAACGTTCCTCATATCAACATCGCGTAACTCCCAACAATAAGAGCAAACAAAACTATACATATTGCAGCAAGAAAAACATAGTTGTGCCTGGGAAAAAGAATGCCTTCCACACTTGAACTGAAGCTAGAATTTCCTCTCCTGAAGAAAAGGTTCCGACAGACCCTTAAAACCAGAAGATTTTGGAGAATACAATACAGATTCCTAAAAAAATAAAAACGCAAGAACATTATTCTTGTTCAAAGTACTTATTCTTCGTGTCTAATTTGCAAATTTTTTTATCTGTTTACTTTGAAAAATACAATTTCTTTCATATTGTGTTTTTACTTTGTGTTCAAATCATTCCTAGGTGTCCGAGTCTAAACAAATATAGCGTGTATGTCCAGTAGTCTACTTTATGCTTTGTATCTTATTTCTCATTTCAATACAAACCGTGAAATGAATTATTTGGATTATATGTATTGTTTTCAGCAGTCAGTGCATTATTTGCGATTATTTTAATTACGTAAAAGGATCATATATATATAGGGTGCCCGCTTAATTCCCTTACACCTCCTTGAACTTCTGAGAGACGGTAGCTGGAGTCATGAAAGCGGTGTCTAGGAATAGTAAATTGGCTATGCGCTACATCATAAGACCACTTACAGCGCCACCTGACGGCAAACTTGCCGATTTAGTGTTCCTATCTCAAAAACGGTACGATATAGAGAAAAAAATGTTCTAGAGCATTATTTATTTAGTACAAAAACATATCTTGTGGACATTAATATTATGAACAAAAGGCTTGAAACTCACATTTATTTGTTGGCGATTTCCAACACTGTTGCGTGATGAAACGTGTTAAAAGAGAAGGGGGGGGGGCAGAACTAGTTATCAAAAGACACTTTTTAATTTCGGTGTTGAAACTGCTCTCCGTCAGCCACAATACGCATTTGGAACCTTGTTTGAATTTCACGTTGCACAGATGTTGAGATAACACATTGTTAAGATTGATTAAAACAGTATTTTATCATTTTCAGCCTTTCTTTTTTTTAGTTCCCCGCCCCTCATGAATCCCTTTGTGTGTTGGTAATTTAATACAGCTCTACTAATTAATATTCAATTAACTGTTGGACAGTAAAAGGGAGTCGGCCTTCAAAAAAAAAAAAAGAAAAAAGATGAAGGATTTGTGCGTCATTTTTACTTTTTCGTATACGAAGTATACAAAGAGAAAGTATTGTAATCGTCAAAAAATTCGAACTCGAGATTTTGACGAATTTCACGTTTTAGACCTCCCGAGTACGAGAAACACAATTTTGGAATTATGTCTGTCTGTGAACACGATAACTCGAAAACTGTTAGAGCTACAGGGATGAAATTTGGTATGTGATCTTGACACATAATTTGTAGGTTTCTATCAAATTTTGGACTAAATCCGTCTACGGGAAGTCTGTCTGTCCGTCTGTTCACGTTCATGTGAACACTATAATTCAAAAACTTGAATAGCTAGGTAGATAAAATTTGGTACACAGTTTTATCATCAGGAATGTAGGTCAGGTCCGTATCACATTTTGTGCCAAATGCGTCAAAGGGTTGACTATCTGTCCGTCTGTATAATCGCATAGTGTTGTGTAATATTTTGTTTGAATTAGAACACAGTGAATTACATAGTGAACTTGAAAATTCTCTGGAATAGAAATTTCCAGAATGAAGGCGAATGACGTCAAACCTTCGCTAAGTATAGGCGGCGCCACCCTTGAACTCTAGAAAGATCGGGAAGAATCAAGACACCACCCTCTAATCCTCGCGAGTAAAGTGACGTATCCCCTGAACTCTAGAAAGGTCGAGAACAATCAAGAGACACCACCCCCTGGCCCATTCAGCAAGGCAAAGGACGGAGATTGGACCCCGAGATATATAAAGGAGTGGAGATAAGAAAAAGTAGAGCCGAGAATAAGGTAACAAGAAACGAAGTGGTTGGTTTGGTATCCAAGTGCCGGTGGCTGCCTGGTAAATTAAAAAGATTTTATTGAGACCATATATGGTGAGTGAAGAGGAGAATCAAGTGACTTGGTTTTATTAGTACCTTTGATTGGAAACTACATGTGCATATATTTTAATGAATACTGGACTGGAGATTGAGTTACACCGCCTGGTGAGTTTGAAATACATTTCACGATATCGAATCTCTAGAGACAATTACAGACTGTTTTAATTATTTTTAGGTGATCCTACTCTTCCTGGGCTTATTTTATTTAATGCGAAACTTATAGTTAAATATCTATACTGTAAATAAAGTTTAATGTTATATTTTTCAAATTAATAATGTCTTTCCTTGTGTCGCATGCTGAGTGTTAAATTTATTACATTAATAAAAATAATTATTAGACAAAGGTCGAACCTGGGATTACTAATTAGGTTAATTGCATTTAAAAAACCTATTTGAATTAAACCTAAATCTAATCATAAACGTTATAACTCGTAAATCCTACGACTTTGATAAATAAAAATTGGTATGAGGCCTGCTAACGTTAATTGTAGATACGTGCCCCCTTTTCGTTTCAATCGGTCGAAAAAAGATGTTCAAATCGCCTATTTGTCTTTTCTCATCACACAATGACGCGAGGCCGTTATTGCGTAATTGCGCGATTCACTTGCACTAATCCTTTCCGCTTCTGTCCACGCCTTTCGCCTCCAAGTTTCCGATTCCCAAGCTTTTCTTCTCCACTGCATTAGACGCTTGTTCTTTTTACTGCCTTTTAGCTTATTTTTTCGTGTGTTAGTAGTGTACGAGAAAGTTTAGGGGTTAGCATATGGCACGCTGGCAGAAGCGCCAGTAATATGTTGCCGAAAGGTCGTATATACCTGTTGTTTGAGGTATCCCAGCAGAAAAAGTATATTGGGGACCATTTATGCCCGAAAGAAAACATTTTATCCTTTTGTCTGCGTTTCCTGATGTCATAGTTTCGGAAATCGCCAATAAACAAACAAGCGTTTCAAATGTTCTCTCCTAAGCATTAATGTCCACAAGATATGTTTTTGTCCTAAATCGATACTGTTCTATAACGGTGTGATTGACGTTTTTTCCTTATACCGTACAGTTTTCGAGATATGAACTAATTCCATTGTTTGCCACCAAGTGGCACCGTAGGCGGTCTCATCGCATATCGCACAGGCACTTTACTCTGCCTAGACACTACTTTCATGACCACAGCTGCCGCCATTCTGAACTTAAGTGGGGATCTAAGGGAATTAAATGGGCACCCTGTACAAACCAATTTGTTCTTTTTTAAATTGAATTTTATTTAAAATATTTTTCAAATTTTTAATGTGCCTTTTTCACCTTATTCAACCATCGAAGAGAAAGAGAAAAAATCCACTTTCCAGTTTAAAGATGTCGGATTCAACCTATCATTTCTGACATGTGTAGACTGATATTTTCAATATTCATTTTCTCTTTATTTAACCTTTCTGTTATGAATTCTAACACTTAAACGCAAACGGGAGCTGGCTGTCTCGGCAGCTCTGCTAGAAGTTCTGGCGCCGGCATTTCCCAGCCACCTATAACAATTGGAGGCAGTTATGCAATTAGAAATTCCAGTGCCACATTTTGCGATACACTATTTTCGTAAAACAGTACAGCGAAAACTTCAAGGATGTGCTGTTCCGCATCGTATTATAAGTAGTCTGTTGTACAACTTGCGAAGATGATTCAGTTTCGCACAACAAAATAATATTCCTACGTATAGCTTAAAATAGTGCACCAGGAACCCATGAAATGGTAGTTAGTTCCTGAGTGCATAACTGCTACCAATTTCAAGTTAATAAAGATAGCATTTTTACAAAAATTCGAAGTAGTGACACCAAAAAAAGAGTCCTACTTGAGCTAGACCAGTGGTGCGCAAACTATTTTCATTTCCGACCCCCCTCACTTAGTGTAAAATTTTTTAGCGACACCTCTGGGGGGTCGCAACCACATTTTTGGCATAAAAATCTTATATTTTTTTACTGTGCAATAAATTTCTTTGAATTTAGCGACCCACGGTTTGCGCAAAACTTTTAGACATTCAATTGAAGCATCCGCCAGAAGGCCTATTGCATTCACTGTGGCGACCGTACATCCAGAAAAAAAGACAACATATTTATTTGTGAAACGAACACCATTCGAGTGAGACTAAATAGCCCCTAACATAATGTATACTTTAATGTTTTCTGGAAAAGCCTGTAATTTTTTAATGTGCTTTAGCCCGATGATTCATAAAATATCGATCTCATAATATTTGAATCAAATGTGGCAATAAATATGTAAATTGTCAAATAGTCTTATGGCATAAAAGAATATCTCTTTTCGGACGAACGAACATATAATAAAGGAATCACTGTTCTGTAAATGCTGTTTTCCTGCAAAAGAAACGCTTTTGTTGTGGAAACTACCAATTTATGCATTAACAAAGTGCTTATTTGACAGTTTTCCTATAAACAAACAATTAAAGAGAATCAAATAAATTAAGAGAAAAATAAAACTTATAAGAATATTGCTATATTAGAAAACCATTTAAATTCCCGTTTTCAAATATTCAAATTGAATTGCAGTAAAACTTCTCTAAGTGGCCAACCCCGTATTGCGGCCACTCCTTTCAACGGCCACTTTTGCTTGGAATATAATTTTTGGCCAGTAGAAGTAATGTTATTTATTAACGACCACTCAAATCCCTCTGAGCGGTCGGGTTGATTGCCCATTCAACTTCAATGGAATCATTTCTTTCGTCTCTCTGATCCTTTTATTAAGAGATAAGGGAGGAAAGGAAGAACAAAAACTTCATACAATCAAAAACAATACAGGAAATCAAACCGAAATTAATCATTCCTTTACGAACGTGAAGAGAAAAATGATCTCCGTCCTCTACTGGGGTTTGGCATTCAATAGTTCATTTGCACCTTTCTGCCGCTAATTCGGACTCTGACAAAGAAACTGCTAATATGGGTTGCTGCTTCATCTTACCACAAAGGATAATCAGCGAATGAAATTTTCAGCTGAACAGACTTAAAAAAAATTAGACAATATTCTAGTCAATTCCTCAACAACTATCGACAGAACGATTAGGGTATATTTTCCAATTAAATAAAATCCAAAATTGTGGAAAAAAGTTTACCTCCGAAAAAGGTAAAAGATCCAAGCAAACACGAATTATATCGTTAAAAGAAGAGAAAGAAAGAAATTTTCGAATAAAGTACTTTTTTCTTTGGATGGTTCTTAAAGTTCGCTTGATCAGAAATAACGAATGAAGGGTTGTTTAAATCCGTATCTTGTACTTCCAAGCATGGAAACTCTTTAAAGCGGACAATTTTCCTTGGTGGCGGCTGTGGAGAGGTTTCACTGTAATTTGGTTCCTTTTTGGAGAAAAGCCTTAGAATATTCAACATTTTCTCAGAAATTGAGCAGACAAAGATAATAATATTAATCAAGGTAATAATTGCACTTTATAGTATAACACAAAATATGAAACGTATCCCAAGGCATTGAAATTTAAATGCTGTTGATTTTAATTGAGGAGGTTCTTATCAAATGCGGTCACGTCCATTTTACAAAGTTGACTTTTAGAAGTAGATATGTTTAGCTTTCGCAAAAAATTAAAAACTTTAGGCGGCTTTACAAATAGGAAACATGTTGTAAGACAAAATGAGCCTGTACTAAGGATACTAAGTTAGAAATTTGTAAAAACGCGCGTGAGAAAAAAGTGGATATGTTCACTTTTGGTAAGAAGCTCCTCAATTGCAGTCAATTCATGCTCATATTATACACTTCAAATGCGTCTCGCAGATTTAATTTTGCAATCCATTATGTATGTTCCTAGATGCAAAGGATGTGACGTCACACGACAGCTTAAAACAAATGCAATTAATATATGGCAGGCACGGTTACGTTTGTCATGCAACAGTGACGTCACGAGAATTGCCCCCATTACATTCAAAATGAAATTTTAATAATAAATAGCTAAGTTATAAACCGAACTTATGCGTAGGTATTGATTTCTATTGGGAAACAACTGCAAAAGATAAAAGAAGGTTTTAAGTTACGAAGAAATTAAAAACTCCGCTTTTATTTTTTGAGAAGAAAATAACAGAAGAAAGGATAGTTTTGAATGCAAGAATAAAATCTTCTGTCTCACGTTATGCTCTCTCAGCTAGTAAATAGCGAAATTCTAAACGACTTAATTATAAAATATTGCTGTCAAGAAAACATTTTATTAGTTTCGAGTGAATTAATTGTTGGCATAATTTGCGATTAACATAAAGAGAAATTATTCAATTTTTTTTTATTAATTTAAAGAAAAATTCCTCTTCAAAAATTTTCCTTAAACTATTATTAATTTATCATTACTATGAGAGAAAAAAATGTTCAAAATGTAGAGCTGCAGATTCCCGAAAAAATAGCTCTCCGAAGCCGTTTCTCGTCTGCTCCGAAACCATTAGGACAGTGCAAAATCCAAAGTCTGTGCTCCGATTGTTCGCTCTCTCTCATTAAACGAGTCATTGATTTAAGCGAGCGCCGAATGAATTGGTAAAGTGAAATCGGGAAATCGATTTTTCTTCCAAGAGTTTTCCTTCTCCGCATCGCTCATCAAGAGAATGACGCTGACGGCCCCCCGGAATCTGCCATTTTTCCATCCCCAATCAATGGAGAACTGTTTGCAATCACCTTCACTCTGGAAAAATTCCAGAAATTGAATTCAGGAGTAAATGCGGTTATAACAATAGTTTTCAATCTGGAAGTCTGCAGACTATATTGGTGCATTAAAACAGGATCGATAGGAAATGATAAAGATGGCGCAATATCAGAAGCTGGTTTAGAATTTTCAAGCAGTTTAACAGACTCGAATTAAGTAATATTCAGCTTCGGAAGTGAAATTCATTTCATATAATTTGTCGAATACTAGCAAGATTGCGTCTGAACCCATTCTGGTAACAGATCTTGTCGTATTCAACGTCCACTGTTAGTTAAACTTCTACCATTTTGTATAATACAGAGGTATTTCGCTCTCGATGTTTGCATCTGACGCGTTGAAAATGCAAGCTAGGGGAGATGGACAACCTGAAATAGTCAATATGAAGGCCAATGTATTTTAAGTTAATAACAATTACGCAATGAATGTTTAATTAGATGCAATACTCATTTAACTTCGAGTTTAACGATGGCACAAATAAAAAGAAATCCATAAAAAGCATCCTCTTAAATGAGATCAGAAAATGAAGATTGTATTGTCTCAGAATGCAAATTAACATACGGATGAGTTGACTCGCATGACGCAAACTCAAAAGTAAAACAGTAAGTATTTCGAATGGCTTCTGAAAACTCTGAAAAATTCACGATTCTTTTATATTCTTTGATTTGAGGACCTGACGTTTGAAAAGTATTTATTTCATTATTTGATTATCTTCATTTAGAAAAAAAATTATATAAAGGCCAACAAAAGTTTTTAGAATAAGAAATTGTAAAAATAAAAAATCGCGTTTAATCATACTATTAAACGAAATATGAACATAGGTTTTTTTTTTTTTGGACATATTAAACGAAACAAATGGTTTTCTGCAAAACAGTATTGTCAGTTTTCTTTTTTATCTCTCCTTATTGAAATGAAAAATGAGACTAGACCTCACACAATTCTGTACCCTGATATATTTCTGGTATGCACGCAAATAAAATAATCATTACAAGAGCTCAAAAAAAAACTTGATGTTATTTCTCAAACTAATATTAATTTTAAGTGTTTATCTAACATATAATATAAAAACAAATGTATCGAAATAAAATGAATCTGATTTTATAGCGTTATTTTTGTATTTGGTTCAGTAATAACTTATAAACGCTGCTTTTTAATTAAAAAATGAGCTCAGATATAAAAAGCATTGGCAAACTACTTTATATATATTATTTGAAAGACAATTCAATGCTCAATAGATAAATGTATTTTCACTCTTTAATGTTATTGATTTTTGTGTATTTTCAGATCATTAAAACGGAATGTCAAGTGGACGAAAATGACCATCTTGGATACCATTTGCTTTTTGCATTGAATCGAGGTGTTTGCCGAAGCTACTCGTGAGATAGGTGCTGTGTTTGGAGAAGGAGCAATGAATGCCTCAAAATATCGCCACCGTTGGTTTTCGAGTTTTAAAAAATATTTTTTAAAAATGAAGAGTAATTGAACAAACTTCTTCATCAAACAACCAGAGGATTTTTAAAAAATTAATTTGAAATTTGATGAACGCTCACGAATTATAACTCAATCCAATCAATATTAATTCAGTTTCTTAAAATATAAACTAAAATTATGTTTAAAATAATCATTAAAACTTTAACTCATTAATCAATCTACGTCATATCAAATGTTTTTTTTTACTATATTATTAAAAAAATTAACAAAACATAAACAAGATAGCTATGATAATACCTTTGATGAAAGTCTTGCCGCTAATCACCCATTTAATTTATTTTGTGAAAATAATGATATTAAATAAAATTTTGGTTTGAAAGAAATCTAAACTATCTTACTATTAGTTACTATAATGACAATTATCAAATTTTCATAGTAAAACAGAGTAAAAATGCACTATTTTTTTATTAAACCTTCCGAATGTATCATTAATAAAAATACATATTCTTTTTTTCACCCATTCACATAAAATAGCCGTTTTAAAGTGAATTATTCCAAATAATTTTATTTTCTTTGATCGAAGTTCAAAACTGGACAAATCATCATCGAGGAGTCAATTTATGATAAACACCTAAAATAGCTCGCGCCAATTTAAATGTGGAAGCCACTGAGTATCTTGTAGTTGCTGCTCATAATATGAAAAATAGTTAATTTGGCGTTTGAAATGATTATTTATTTTTTACTTTATATTTCTTTAGTAATATAATTCTTGTTCTTACCTATGAACTTGAATTAGGTTTTTAGGATTTTTTTTTTTTTGATAATTCTTAAACTCTGTCTAAGTTATATAACATCGTTTTCTATCGCAATTCAATAATTCAATTCAACAATCGTCTCATATTACAATTATTTGTTTTCGTTAACATTATTAGAATGAATCCAATCTAAATCTTATTAACGTTTTTGAATTTATACTCTATATAGTTAATTTTGCTTCAATGATTTAATGGACTGTATTTCGTTCTAATAGGTTAGTTAATAAATAGGTATACCAGCGTGTTGAAAAAACCTTTATGACTCAAAGAACACAGAGTACAATAAGAAGTAAGCTAGAAACCTTTCGTTCGAATTTCTGCAGAGTCTTTAACTTTTAACAACACAAGATTATTAATAGAAACTTGAAAAGCGTTTTTGCACGACAATCGTCTGTTTCTTTTTTATTACAATAGTCAAAAATCGAACAATAACCAATTTTTTGACCCCCTTAAGCTTGAATAAAATGTAAACACAGCGTAAGATTGGGGATGACAAGCCATGAACAATTATTCATTTAAGTGACATGCGCAGACACGTTTGTCGTGGAACTGTGATGTCACAAAAATTGATTCCATTCAGAGACAGATGTAAGGAATATTTTGTTAAAACGTGGTTGTTATTTTTTTTAATTTCCAAATTTGTGAACCCACAAAAGAAATCAAGATTTCTCATTCAACTTTTATTTTTAGCATTTTTTTTAAAATTAATCTTTTATTATTTACGTAACTGACCTTACTTTATAATGTATACAATTGGTCATAGAATGGAGCATTTTAATAATGATAGTTAATTTTTTTATTGAAGGAATTAGCGACTGGCATTTCAGTTTTTTTTAAAAAAGTGTATTCTCCTTGTTGCAAATAATCTTCCTAAAAGCTTCAGAAGAAAGGTTTCAGACTGAGAAATATGGTTGATACAGACAAGCAGAAAAGAAAAATGATTAAATTATGTTTATTATTTGTTTGTTTTCTCTGTTTCTTTTTCTCTGCTCCTCGAAATTAAAAAAAAAAAAAAATAGTGGAGCACGATATAAAGTAATTATGGCAAATTAAATGGAAATTAATGTCAGAAAAAACTATATTTCATTTCGAAACAAAACTGACAGAAGCTTTATGAAAGCATTTCGTTCGAAATAACTCTTTCCTGAGTGAGAGCAAGGCTTTCTTGCTCCATCCTCCAGCAGAAGAAGCTCCCCTCGTTTTCCGGAGTGAATAATAAAATGAAAAGTATAAAAAATAGTTTTCGAGATATAATGAAAAACGTACTGCGCATGCGCAAAGATATGGCTAAAATATGGGGGTGCTTCGATGATCCCATGGGCCATCCATATACTCAAAAACCAAGTCTGTAATGTTAATAGTTTTCAAGATATAATGAAAAACGTACAATGCAAAATATGACATGACAGACAAGAAAGCGAATTAATATTGCATTGTCATCTAGTTGTGAGCTATGTTTAAAGTTTCAAGTCTCCAGCTCATCGGGAAGTTAGTTTAAAATTCATCGTAAAATTTGTACCGAACAGAAGACAAGAAAGCGAGTTAATGAAAACGTGGTGAAAACAAGACGAGTTCCCGAAATCAAAGACGGTCCTGAAAGCGCGGCAGCCGGGAATTAAAAGTGTTAGCGGCGCGCGGGATCACTTAACGGGCCTGTTTCCCCTCGCCGCAAGTGCATGCCTAATTGACCAACCCAGCTTCTGTACTGGAGGCTCGGCTAATTGGGATCCATAAAGAGGCATTATCACAGTTTCCATTCTTTCCGTCGCTGCAGGGGCTGGTCTCCCCCCGCTGGGGCAGTTGCCTCGCTCCGTTTATTTACCGTTGGCGGAGGAGTTCATTCTGACTTTTAGCGCTGGAAACGTCTGCAGAGACGAGACTGCTTTTAGTGACAGGGAAATGCCCAATTAGAACACACATTAGGGAGATAAGCGGCGTATGTATTTTTGCTGGATCCTTTGCTTTTTTCTTATTTCTCTATTGTTTAATACGGCAAATCCTCTCTATTAAACAATCGTTCTCGACTAGGTATCTAATAGCACAGGGAATTATTGTCGGGATTTCCTTATTACGTAACTTTTGATTAAATAACATGACGATAAATATTATTACATTTTTACGAAGAACAGCTCAAAGAGTTTCTATAATAACGCGAAGTTAAGTAATCTCCAGATGGCAGCGAATGCAACCCATCAGTGGCGAATCCAGGGGAGGGGCTATCGGGCTGCAGCCCCCCCCCCCAGAGCTGAACCAAAATTCTTGATTTAATTTAAAATCACTTCAACTGTTTGATCTTATTTTTCATTTTAAAAGAATAGTAATAAAATCGTGACAACATTGCTTTCTGACTTGACAGGCTCGAAACTTTTCCTACTTTTCTAGTCATTCCACTTGCACTTGTAGCGTCGACGCGGTCGAAAACATTTTTTCGCCAGCTATTTCATTGTTTTTTTTATTAAATTTTCAAAAGTATTGTAGCGTTCTTTATTATTCTTATTGTGAGGAGAGGAAAGCCTGTAAAGTTAAAGCGTTTTGGTTTACATAAGCTATGAAGCTTGACATTCGTCACGACGATACAAAATTTTTATGACCTCAGCCCCCCTCTTCAGACCCGAATCCTGGATTCGCTACTGTTACCCATCGATATTCGGCTGGAAATTGAGTTCGGTCTCCGTAAGTCACGTGCCGCGAAAGGCAGCCACAACTTTAGTACTGAAGATTTTTCGATAGCTGCCACCTCTTAGAAAGTTTGCTATTCTTATTTCGTCCAAGATACAGGCGCGTATTAAAGGCTAGGCGCATCAGGTGCACGTCTGGAGCCCAGTGCCGAAAGGGACCCCCGAAATGCAGCGTTTTTTTAAATATCGCAAAAGATAATTTCCCTCTAAGAACCTGTTCACATGTCCGATTTTAACTGAGCAGGTTCGCGTTTTACTATCACAATCAGAGTGCCTGAACAGAAGAAATCTCGTGAAAGATCTCGTTAATAGTCGTTGGGTGCTGCGCACGTTCCTCCGGCACATACTCAAAGCCCTTATTGCTGGTACTATTCCCATCCGGTTTCCTAGGGAAAATGCTGAGCAAAACAGCCCTTGATTATTTTTACAGCATCACGGGAGGGCTGTGTGCAATACCCAACAGCTAACAATTTATCTCAAGTATTAATAGCTTCTCTGGAATTTTGCGGCTAATTCCTTATTCGACACCAATCGTATCCATACACCAGACCTAAAGTATGTAAAAGATAGTTCAGATAGTGGTCCAGATGACCAAATATTCACTTCCCCAGGTTTGAGAAAGAAACCCAATCATTGCAAAGTAAACATCTTCTCAGGAAGCTGTCGTTTCAATGATTAGAGTGATCGATACGCTTTTCTTTTCATTGAATACCATTAGTCATTAGTAGTAATTGTTCGGCAGATAAGACCCAGTTCCCCAGCACTCATTAAACTGTTTTAACGGGTTGAATATCCTTATTTTATCTGTTTGTATCATTCACAGTTCTGTTAAACACCTTTTAAGTGTCATTTGGGAATATTTATCATCGTTTAAAACCGCTTTTTATTATCACAATCAGGATGCTTGAACAGAGAAATATCGCTAAGGATTTAAATAACCTAAAGCATATATCGCGTTAACGTGGGAAAGTTTACAGCATTTTTGAAGCTTTGATGCATTTGAGAAGCGACGCTGCTCAAAGCAGTTCGTACTGCTTTGAGCAGCCAAGGCAGAATTTTAGTCAGGTTTCATGAGGAAGATCGGGGTGTACATTGCATAGTTGTTTTAAAAAGAATTCTTCTTCCATTGGGGATTAAAACTAATAAGGTTTGTTTTATTTAATTTTTCGTGATAGAGTTTTATAATATATGGCTGTAAATATTTAATGGAATTACATAAGTCAATTCAGCTTTCATAAAAGAAATAATATCGAACAAATTTCCTAAAAATTCTAAATATTTTTATATATACAAGTTAAAACATAACATTCACGGTTTATTAAACAAATTTCGACATAATAGCCTCGCCCCTACATTTAAATTCAGAGTAAAATTTTCAATATTTTTTTTATCAAAAAATTTCTTTATACTTGGTAAATTTTTTTATTATTTAGAATAAAGAGTAAAAACTTTAATCTGGGTTGTATTCTCATTTTTTTTATCTATGAAATATATTTCCTCTAATAAACAGTGCATTTCAAAATTACCTATAAAAACATACCTCAACTAAAATCTTCAGCACTTTTTTAAATAAAAAAGAATTCAAAATCAGTTATAAAAATATTTCTATGTTTATTTTTTAAAATATGGTTTTTAAATGGATTTCTGCAATTTTCAATTCCATAGTTAAAATCCAAGAGTTATCTTCCTTGATCTGTTGAAAAGTTATCTAACTTTTGATTTATAATGGTATTTCGTTATTTAAATTTCAATTTCCGGGATTAAATTAAAACATTTCTATTTAAATTTCCGTAAAATGTGCCATAATACTAGAATATTATTTAAGAACGAACCTTTGATTTTAATTTATAAATCATGTATAAAGCATTGTTTAGTTACAAGGTTTTTCAACATTTAATGTAAATGATTTTAAAAAATATATATATAGGCAAATTTTAAAACAAAAGGTACAAGTTCTTTTAATGTAAATGAAACTGGAAATTAATTTTGTGTAATTTTTATATTTATATAATTTAATTTTATCATACAAGCAGCAGTGATACTTTAGCAGTGGGTATTTCGCCTAATATTATGCTTGATTTAATTATGTGACATTAATTATAACCCTACAATAATTATTGGTGTTGTGTTTTGATCCCATGTAGAAATAATTAATCCATGTAACCAACTCAAAAAATATTAAACAATTTTCTTAAAAACATTGTCTTAAAAATAATTTATTTACACTATAAGGCTAAAACTCTAATATGAATACATTATTAAATTTTTTTTGAGAAATAATTCCAACTGCTGAAATGAATATTGGATTTTTTTTTGCTTATTTTTTTCCTTAGAGATTTTACTTTAGGAAAAAGCGAATTACTTTTACTTTTATATAGTATATCTTAAGTTATTTCGATAATACTCCATGTGAATATTTATGAACACGAATTTCAGATATAAATTTAAAATTACTAAATAGAAAACATTAATTAGCGACAAATATTAATTAAAATATTTAATTATGTAATTAAAATAAATTAATAGAGTAATTATAAAAAGCACTTTTTATTAACAAAAATTTAGTTATTGTGATTAAAAATATGCGAAATTATCTTATTTTAAATCATCATAACTGACAAGTTGAAATTTTCAAATACATATGCGTCATACTTTCAGAGGGCCCCCAAGATTTTCAGCGCCTGGGGCCCCCAACAAGCTTAATACGCCCCTGATGTAGCGTGTATGCGCTTCCCCCTAACCACCTCCTTCATGGGTTATGTTCTGAAAATTTTGTTTATTTTTATAAATATCTACATATATAAAAGAGGAAAGTATGTGTGTTGGTTTTGGGGTTTTTTTTTATGTACCCCCAACACCTTTGGACTTACGTCGACCAGATTTGGCACAGTGATGGATTAGCGCAAGAGGGAGATAACGCCGTAAAAATTATTTTAAAATTCGAATTGAATTTTTATTTATTTAATTAAATAACAAAAATTAAGCTATTTTTAGACGTTTTTCGCCAATAACTTCTGAAATATTTACTGTACGAACATTATTTTTAAACTGCCTTAATGAGCTGAAAATTAACTTTTTAATTATATTAATTTGATTGTTGTACAATGCTTTCTATTGTTATAAAATCAAATTCAAACCAATTCATTGTTTCATCAAATCCTTTATTCACATTTTTTTACCAATGTTTAAATTATGATCAGAAAATATTGCTTCCTTTGGTCATTGACTTGAAGGTACACTTCTTATTTCTGCTGTTATTTCTCAACATGAACTTAACTTCCGTTTTTATTTCATAGCTTTTAATATTCCCTCAAATATCCAATGACGTTAGTTTAGTTACTACGCGATGTTTCGTTTAAATTTCACAAACTTTTAAATGATCCTAATCAGTGTGCAGCGGCGACCGAGGAGTAAGGGAAGTATAGATGTCGCATCTCATCGCTTAACAAGCAACACCACCTACCTCAATTTTTTGAAATTTCAAAGAGGAAGATTCAAATGAATTTTTCGCAACCAATAACGAATATTTCTACATTTTTTTTTCACGTCTGGTGGTCTCATGTTCATAGCAGATCTTTAAAAAATTCAGAAATATTCGTTATTGGTTGCGAAAAATTGAGTATTTTCTTCCTCTTTGAAATTTCAAAAAATTGAGGTAGGTGGTGTTGCTTGTTAAGAGACGAGATGCCAGTTTTAGGAGAGCCATGGAGACAAAAAATTACTGTATTTATGCCAGTTTTTAAAGCAAAATATGATTAGGGGGCGTAAAAGTAATACCAGACCCGAGGGCCATTTGCTTTTGCTAAGCAAATGACGACTGGGCAAAAAAGAATCATATTCCCAGGGCGACACTGAACCACGTTGACAAAACGTTAATATCTTTGTGTCCCTTTTTAAAGTCAAATACAACAAGAAGACCAAAAATACCAATTTCAGGACGCCGTTTGCGCAAGTTAAGCCTCTTCTGATGGAGGGGGGGGGGACATAGTATGACCCGATCGCCACCTACCCTCTGTACGCCATTGTCAGTATGTAAAGTCATTAAAGATGAACCGAGTCCCTACGATCGATCCTACCGAAGGGAGACGGCCTAGGGAGGAAAAGAATGAGGTCAGGCACACAAACACCAAAAAGAAGAGAATGGGGCCCATAAAAAGCGTGATATGAAGTATTTCTGTTGTCTTCGTAGCAATGGCGGGGATGCGATGGGAAGATGGAATTCCAAGGGTTGTCAGACTCGTGTGAAGTGGTTCAAAGAAGAGGTTAGTTTAGCTGCTGGCTAAGGAGTCAGAGACACGGGAGAGGGCAAAAGAAAATCAACGAAAGACGTTACAGTGAAAAACTGTTTAATTAAGTTTAAAGTGTTATAACTACTTACACTTGAAAATATTTCTAACCCGATCAACGCCAGGTATATAAGCTAGTTTTATATAAGAAAGACCATTTCCAACTTTTAAAAGCCAAAATATTAATTAAAATTCCAGTTAGTTAGAAATTAAACGAGATTTTGGCGTTTTCCGTGATATTTTTCGAAAATATTTTCTCACGAAAACTATTTTTACGCCTTATTAAAGTTTTTTTTTTTTAAATTAGCTTTTCAGTGACACGAGTTTCATTTCCGTTTAATTCGTTGCCCTCATTTTAATAATTTTTAAAAAATTAAATGATCAAATTCACAACTTGTAACAATTATTTTATTGGTGAGGAACAAGACTACGTACGAAGAACAGAATTCTGGAAGAAGACTAAAAGAAAAGTTTAAAAGCAGACGATTCATAATAATTTAATTTATGCAGGAACAACTATTGATCTGGTTTGTTTTAACGCTTTTTATTAATGAAAAATTTACTATCTAATTAATTGTCCAAAACATTCTTTAAAAACCTTTCTTATATCTCTGCAAGATTGATAAACAAAATTGAAGCACTTGTGTAACAAATATTAATAACTTATGGAGAAAAATAGCTATAGGCGGTTTCTAAAAATCGTCTGGTTCCAGTGATATTCTCATTTTAATTTTTTTTAAACATTTCAGACGATAAAATAATTTTGGGTGTTATAATTTTATATACAAAAGTAGCTTTTAAATAAAAAATATTAGACATGAAAGTATTTTAATCCCTGCTAGCTAGTTATAAAATAATTTCGATAATTAATTTTCTCAAAGGATTAGAACTAACAAATAAAAAATATCCAGCTTTAATACATTCAGGAAAAACTTCGCATTGCCTTTCTTAAACAAAATTTTGATTTAGTATTAATGCTTATTCGTAAGAAATTTTTATTCATTCTTTGGTACTACAATTTCAATACTTCGATAGTCAAAAGATTAAAATTAAAAAAAAAAAAATGAAACCAAATCTTTTCATTTTTTTGAAATCACCCCATCACCTATTTTAAAAATAACTACCTATTCATAACAATTTATTGTTCATTATCTTACTTATTTCATCAATTTATTATTCATATTCATCCCTCTATTCATTCATTGGCGAATGCTCTGCTTTGTTTTTCATATTCTTCGAAAATTAGATAATTATAATCTAATTAAAAAAATGAAACCAGATCTTTTCATTTTTTTG
>BGPR01008874.1:0-36104 GCA_013235015.1 Araneus ventricosus | reverse complement strand
ATTATAATCTAATTAAAAAAATGAAACCAGATCTTTTCATTTTTTTGAAATCATCCCATCACCTATTTTAAAAATAACTACTTATTCATATCAATTTATTGTTCATTATCTTACTTATTTCATCGATTTATTATTCATATTCATTCCTCCATTCATTCATTGGCGAATGCTCTATTTTGTTTTTCATATTCTTCGAAAATTAGATGATTATAAACTGATTAAAAAAAACACATCTTTTATTTTTATGAGATCGCCCATTTAAAAAATAATTATATAGTGACACCAATTATGTTCATTGTCTTACGGAGAACTAGTCTTTTATTCAGCATCGTTTTGCGAGCACCTTGCAAAGAAAGGTGGCCGCCCGAGGCGAACCTTTTTTAAGAAGGTCCTCAAAATGATTCCCGTTTCCTGACAAACGTTGCAGTGCAGCCGGCGGCGAATCGATATGCAGATGAGGGACGCCACCTAGGGGGAGCCAGCAATCCTACAGGAATACACAATCGGCGTATTTATATTCTCATCCTGGAAGGCCGGTGATTTATTTCCCGGATCACCCGCATTCGGCATCCATCATCAATCTAATTTCCTCCGAGGAGCCCCTCTGTTTCTGCCGCGCCGGCCGAAAGGCAACTGTTTTAACTATTTCCAATGGAAACGTTACCTTGTATCAAAGTTTGAGGGAGCATCGGGAGGAATTGTATCAATCGGGCCTGGCCGCATGCCAGGGAGCGGGTCACGTGGTGCGGGAGTCGCTCGACAGAAGGTGCTCTCGGGAAGTGGCCGGATCGCGGTTTGGAGGAAGAGGAGGATCCGGATTTCGCCAGTCTGAGAGCAGTCTCGCTTTTTTTCAAGAATGGGAGGAGATGGGGTGTTCTTAGGATAGGATGCATCGAAAAATATTTTGAATTCTCATGTAAGAGCGTCGATGACACATGTCCCCAGTTTTGTACGGTACAAATAAATTTAAATTTTTAAAAAGTAATAAAAGTAGGTTCTGATGGACAGATAAGAAATCGTCTAGAAAGGGAACATTATATTTCAATCTGCTTGCAATGGAATAAACGCATTCCCACGGGATACACGTCAAATGCGCCGTTTAAATTTAGTTTCGGAATGCATTGCGCATCTTGCAGGAGGAAAAAGGACGTGACGTCACAGTATGGCGTTAGATAATGTATAATTAAGTGTTGATGGCATGTACATAGATTTTGTTTCATAAGCACATACTATTGAATAAGTATTATGATTTCTCTTCCTTAAAAATTAAATCGCTAAAAAAGTTTTTTTTTCTCGGCCTTTCAGTATTTTAAAGTATGATTAATTGCTCACTGGATTAATGACGCTTTGGTATGTTAACGGGAGATGCACTGCAGCTATTCGGGATAAACCCCGTAATTCTGAACGGAGGTGAGATAACAAGACCAGTATTGAACCTGCGAAGTACTTTCCGTATGGTAAAAAACCGCAAGTATCGGTGATGGAGGACACAGAGTCCGTGTGCTCGGAGTTAAACATTCATCCCTGGCGAGTACTGTCCATATTTCTGTAATAACGACTGACAGAGAATACAGAATGAGCAGACACTGAGCTACATGCACAAAGAAGCTTTAGAGGGATTGGGTCTTGATGCAGTCCTTCGACTTTTATCATCGATCCCTGTTTGTTTATTTATTTATTAGCTGCCTACGGCGACCAGCTGGTTCGCCTTACTTATTAGTCAAAATGATTCAGTTACATCAGTAAAATTTGACGTTAGCAAGTTGTTTTAATTAGTTGTTATTTTTATATTTTACCTTAATAATTTAGAACTAAGATATCCGATGAATCAGTTCCCAATTGAAGTTTCTGATCATAAACTGTTGGCCTTGGAAGATGATAGATAAAACTGAAGATTTCAACAAATGACTACGATAAACCAAGTGAAATGTTTAAAATCTTGAATTTTTAGTTTCTTTTTAGATGAAAGGGCTCCAAAATCAAAAATGAAATTCAAAATTAGAACATTTTCAGTTACATCAAGTCAAACTTCAAAGTTTGTCAGTAGCTAAATGAAATCTAATTTTCACAGAATTTAAATCACTTAATGAGCTGCTAATTTAAATGAGCTGCCACTTTTCAAATATTGTTTTGAACTTGTAATATTATTGAAGCAATTTGAAATGCATTTTAATTTCAAGTAAATATGTTGCAATCAATGTAATTTCAAATCTGATATTTCAATAAAAATAAAATAAAGTATTATTTGAAATTTTAAAAAAGTAATAATCGTGTAACTCAAGTAAATATTAAAGATTATTTGAAATATAATTACGTGTGATATCAGAAAACATTTATCTGAGAAAAAAATTATTTAAATGCTTTTTTTAATGTAATGTTCCATATTCTGTTCCGTTCTATTTGTGTATTCTAAGTGAGTTTTTTGAAATATTGGTTCGGCATATAATTAGAATCAACACTAAAAATTTGATAAAACCTCGCAGAAGGGTGTTCTACGTACCAAATTCATTTAAAATGCGTTTTTTTTTAAATGTCAAAATTTTCTATCCATAATTCATTAAAACCAAAAATGTTCGGAAAAACAGAAGTGATATACGAAATGTCCCCTCTCCGAACCCTCTATAACCAGTTTGCTCCTGTTCTTCCTCCTTACCTTCTGTCTCCACCGTTCGGGAGAAAAGAGAAACGGTCTCCTTGAGCGACCTTGACCGCAGTTAATGACAATTAAAAAACTTATAGAATTCAAACTAATTATTGCACAGTACTCCTACTAATATCATTATAAAGATAATTGTTTGCACTTTAAATTGGAATAAAAATCATTTTCATGCGATAATTCTTTCGGAAGTTATTGACGAAAAAAAGGCAAAATACGTCGAAATTTGGCTCAATTTTGAAATAATTAAAATTTGAATAAACAATCGAAAAAAAAAATGGCTCCGAGTGCATGTTCCCACCCTCCAAAGTATACCTGTACCAATTTTGGTAGCTCAAATTTAACGGTCTGTTCTTTAGAGCGCCAACAGACAGACACACACAGACTTTCTCTTTTATTATCAGTAGAGATAGAGATTTTTTTAATCCCTTCTACCAGCCCTTCGCAGCTTCTCAATTTAAGAGCACTGCATTCGGAAGTATCTTTAGAAATATCAAAATATGAGCAAAATATTATTTGAAGATTTTTAAAAAAGGAATTGTATGCATTATTCGCTTCGCATATGTGTAATTATGATAATGACATACTCCGATACACTGTTATTTCCCGGTACTTGCGGTGACCTGGTGGTAAGGTCTTAGCTCCAAGGCCGGAAGGTTCCAGATCCGATTCCGTCGAAGAACTGCTGTGTAAGCAGGTCTGGTGCATATTAAATTCATCGGGGCCAATGTCCTTCCGCTGATGTGGCGTGGATGTTTGGAGAGTGAGGTGACGGTTCAGGTGTCGTCCTCTCCATCTGAACGCGGTTCAAAACAACCAGGTACGTCCCAAGAGAGTGCTCGTGTTGCTACAAAGCGGGACGTAAATATAACTAAACTAGACTTTCTGGTACTAAATCTGAAATTTAAAAACAATCGTTTGTTCGGATTGCTGCTACTGAAAGTGGCATTACTAGTATTCACGTAATATAGTTAAATGAAATCCTGTCTCTTTAACTGTGGAATGCAGTTTATTAAAAAAAAAAACGCTAGACAGCCATAGGATTGCTCGACGTTTTGAGGAAGGAACCTGTTTTGGTTTGTTTCTGGCAATCATTTTCAAGTCTTTCATTCCATGGCATCAAAGTCTTCGCTCCAGGTCAAGCCAAAGCTTCGGTCCAAGTCAGGCCTATTGGTGATATTCTATCAGGCTCGAGGATAAAGGCCCACTGAGACCACGCGCCTCGTCTAAACTCTCATCGCTGTGTGTGTATAGGATTGCTTACAATCCGCGTGAAATGTTTATTATATGATTCATTTAGGAAAATTCTCGGAATGTGTTTGATTGATTGAGATGAAATCCTTCCAAATTCGATCAAGAAAATACTGAAGTCTATGATTGCCAGGTATTCATATAGAAAAACAAGTTTTTCATCGACGTGTTTTCTACCTTAACTGCCAACCGTAGCCAACCCGACCATAGATGCTCAACAAATCCATTGCTAGATCGTGAAATGCGATTCCTCCCATTGTTCCACGAAGGGCTTTATATGTCGCTCCAGCCCGAACTAGATGTTTCGAGGGGGTGATTCGGCTTGCTTGAAGCCACTCAAGCATTAAAGCGGCTGCTTTTTATTTCATTTTATTTGTTTTCCTGCAGATCTGTGAACGTTTCAGTGGGTGGACTCCAAATTTTCTATCTCAAAACTCATACTGGAAGAAAAAAGGCGTTGCTCGAAAGGGGCACAAAATGGAGAATTGAATGACTTTTACTTATTTAGTGCTCAAGGGGGAAAAAACTGATGACGCACTGATTTATCAAGTCGCATTTATGATTTATTTTTAAGTATCGAATGAATCTCGTCAGCTACCGTTATTAAAAACAGTGAGAACTTTGATTATTACAACCCATCGATTATTTAAAAACCCCTCTACCAAGTTTCTTAAGGAATTGTTTTGAGAGAAAATAATAATAATAAAAGTAATTAATTCCTTCCTATTCATTTCTGAATTTCAAAGATTAATTGGCAAATATTTCCAACCAACTTTTGCAGCTGGCTGTTTCAGTATTACAGGTTCAAACCAAATCACCAATCAAAAGCAAACTACATAGTAGAACAACATTCAAAGTCAAAGCGAATCACATCATTTGTAAATTTATTTGTAATGCATCTAACCAATGCTCAAATCATTAATAATAATTTTAATAATTAAACGGTAACGTACAATAATTTGCTGGCGTTACGCAATTCGTACAAAAATGCATTCTATATTTTTCCCAAAAAGAGAAACTTCTCTATCATTCTCTATTTCATAGATTCTGCGAATAAAAGCTCTTTAATAACAAACATCGCTCTCTTATGATGTTATAAATACATGGAAAGCGAACTTTCCATGCATCTCTATTTCTTCAATTTTTAACTTCACCATAACCAAATAAAAAATGTTCAGTGTTGGCATTCAATTCAACTTTAAACAATGTCTTCGCTCCGGAACGATCGCAATGCTTGAAAGCCATAATATGCTTGAAAAATGGTGAGAATTGTTAGAAAGATGTTACAGCTTGCAGAAAATTATTTTTTAGAGTGAATTTTAGAAAACTTTCCGCAAAATTTACAGTTTAGTACAGCTTTAAAATTGAAAAGACTGTGTATCTATATTACTTTCCAATACAAATGAGCAGCTTTTACCAGTGACACTTCAAGTATCCACTTTTGAGCGATTAGCTGCATGATAAAAGTTGAAGAAAATGGTTTTTAATCCTCTTTAACGTTGCATTTTTGTGTGCAATGAAGTAATTTACCAAGAGATAAACTTCTTTTGTTTTCTGGTTGAATGTTTATGCTTTCTTCTTCAAAGAAATCAGAAATCGGCAGGACGAGACGAGACGAGATTTTTGGAGTACAGCCCACTGCGAAGCAGCGGAGACCTCCCGTCGACTTGAAAAAACTGTGAAACAGAAAGCGCTTGGGTTCTTCAGAAGTAGCATTAATCAGAATCTACGTGGCAAAGAGAAGAGCGAGGTGTTGCTTCGCTGCTGTCAGAGTCTGGAGATCGGCAGGGATGGTGGTAGTTGCCTTTATAGGAAACAGAAGGACTAGCATTTTTCAATTACTTAGTTTTTGAGATTTTTCACAGACTTCCTGTGATGAACAGAAATAATTCGGTCCCGATTTTAAATAATTGCACTCCCGTCATCTTGTTTACAGCAATTCTGTATTTCCTCAGCAATATTTATTTTAAATTCAAGTTGTAATACTTTACATTTACAGCTTTCGATGTGGATGAATTTTTGGCGTAATAACTTGGCATTAATGTAAATTCTGTAGAGTTAAACTGCGCATCGCATTGGGAGAGTCGCTGTGCACAATTAGAGACCATGTGACCCCACAGAAATCATGTGACTGTTAATCCTGTCTTGGAGTTACTGGAACTCCAGTTGGGAAGTGGTGGGATTGATTAGTGACATGATATCGGCAGGATCACGTGACCTCCTGTTGCGTCCAGCGACTGGGCCAATGCAACCGTGACAGGAAATGAAACCAGTGGCGAATCAAGGGGAGGGGCTATCGGGCTGCAGCCCCCCCCCCAGAACTAAACCAAAAATCTTGATTTAATTTAAAATCACTACAACTGTTTGGTCTTAATTTTCATTTAAAAAAATAGTAATAAAATCGTGACAACATTGCTTTCTGACTTGACAGACTCGAAAATTTTCCACTTTTCTAATCATTCCACTTGCACTTGTAGCGTTGGCGCGGTCGAAAACATTTTTTGGCTAGTTATTTCATTGTATTTTTTATTAAATTATCGAATATATTGTAGTGTTCTTTATTATTCTTATTGTCAGGAGAAGAAAGCCTGTAAAGTTAAAGTGTTTTGGCTTAATTTGGCATTCGTCACTACGATACAAAATCTTTATGACCTTGGCGACGCGCGCGAGACCCGAATCCTGGATTCGCCACTGAATGAAACTATTGAACACCACCGTCGTTTCGTCACTTATCCAATCTACTAGTGACCAACTAAATATAATTAGTAAGTCTTCAAACAAAAGTAGTCTTCTTTTTCCTCCAACAATGCAGAATTAAACTTGGTTAATTGTCATTACTAAAAGTTTTTCATCTACAGTTTGCAAAAAATCTTGATAAAGCTATGAAACATTTAAAGGAAGTTTCTGACGAAGATATCAATAAAATAGTTTACACATATGACTTTTGTTCCTACATAGATAGATTTCAATATATAATTTCGATTCTACGTAATCTTGAAGCGGAAGTATATGCGACATAACTAATGTGATTGTATTAAAAACCTACCTGTAATTTTTTAAGATGATATAGAAAGGCAAAAGATGATAAGTTGATTCAGTAAGCGCCGTGTACCGATCACCATTCCGATTCTTCCGTTATTTATAAAAATATTACTACTCCAGAAAAAGAAATATTATTATTAGTTGTAGTGAAAACATCCGTTGCTGATGATTATTATTCCATATTAAAGTTTTAATGATAAAAATGCTAATTCAAATAAAGTGAAACTCTTCAAAATTGCTCAAAAATTAAAAGATGGTAACTGCTGTAATTACAGGAAACTCATTTTTTGCCAAAGAAAATAATACAGAATAGTGGCATTTTTAGAAGTAGGCAACAAACTGATGATGAACATTGAAGATATACTAACGTATAACTTCTGTACTAACGAATACAGAAATATTGTGTTTTATTTTAGTCTTGGAAACATTTGAGAAGGATAAACCTTTATCTAAAAAAAATAAAGAAAATACTTAATATATTTTTCTCTATTGGGAATAGAATTGCATCAAGAAATGCTGTTTTGACATCTTAATAAAATCCCGGAAGGCAGCCAAAAGATCGTGAAGAAGTTACTGGATTGCCAATACTACTGCTAAACAGGAAATAAGAGATAATGCTTACATTTCCGACAAGGCGTGTCATGTTTTGTTGCAGGGCACTTCTGTTTCACCTTCATGAAGTTGAACGATCATAAATAGCTTGTTATTTAGGTGGGATACGAACTTCGCAAGTTGCGTTTGAAATTTAAGCTACACTGTTCTAGAAAAAGCCATGAAACACTCAAAGGAAGTTTTGCATATATGAGTTTTGTTCCGACATAAGTTCCAAACCATAATTTGGATCAGTGGCGTATCTAGGATTCGGGTCGGGGGGGGGGGCTGAGGTCATAAAAACTTTGTATCGTCGTGATGAATGTCAAACCTCAAGGCTAAAGTAAACCAAAACTCTTTAACTTTACAGATTTTACTCACCTGACAATAAAAATCATAAAACAATACAATACTTTCGATAATTTAATAAAAATTACATTGAAATAGATAGCCAAAAAATGTCTTCGACCGCGTCAATGCTACAAGTATAAGTGGACTGACTACAAAAGTAGGAAAAGTTTCGAGCCTGTCAAACCAGAAAGTAATGTTGAAGCGTTTTTATTATTTTTTAAAAGAGGGAAATTAAGAAAAAACAGTTGTAATGATGTTAAATAAAATCAAGAATTCTATCTTTGCTCTGGGGGGGGTGTAGCCCAATAGCCCCCCCCCCCCCGCTGGATTCGCCACTGATTTCGATTATACATAATCTTGAAGCGGAATTATATGTGACATAACTAACGTGATCGGATTAAAAATCTGTCTCAATTTTCTAAAATGATACAGAAAGGCAAAGAGCAAGGTTTATAGACAGGCAAAACGCGCACCTCTGAATTAAAATACATTCCTATCAATCAATTCGAGAAACGTTACAAAAACATCCGCATAATGTTATCGAATAAAAATACATTTTAAAAGAATAAATATGTCCTTCAGAAACACTTTGCGGGAAAAAGAGTTGAATATCTTCGATTCGTTGCCAATTAGACGTTAATGCAGGTACGCCCTTGCAAAAACTGAATAATATTATAATTCTCAGAATATTATAAATAAAGAAAAACCATTCAATCTTAAATCAGGTAAACTAATACATAAATTTTAAGATTTATGCTTCTCATTTTTTTTATATCGAGCATTAAAATCTATTGTGCTTATTCATCTACTTGGAGAAAACATTTCAAGGAAATGCTTCAAAATATTCCTTGACTGACTTTCAAGCTTGGACATGTGTCCAGAACTGAAAATATAATGCTTACCAAAGAAACAGATTCGATTTTAAAATAGCAAATCGGAAATGAAGCTTACTTGAAGGAAATTATATGAGAAAATTTTGGTGCTTTGATATGTTGTGATATGCCTCAAGCCACGTAAGAATTTATTTCAGGCAGTTTAAAAGTGATGAAAATTGCTTTTATGCAACTCGGTATTCTGCATTTTACTGTTTATCTGCTCCTTCTCGGAGTCCAACAGAAGAGTGAATTTATCAAATCAGTCTAGGTTTCTATTTGCGAAGCAGCAGCGAAAATCATTTATCTCCCTCGGCGTTCATTAGTGCACTACGTGCCCAATAAAAAACGCCAAGCTTCCTTCTGCTTTAGATATGCTAAATACCAAAAAGTTATTTGGAAGGAATCAAAGAATTTTTACGATCGAAGGAAAAGCTAAAGGAGAAATTTTCGCAGTTGGGCGATAGGAGAGTAAATTTAGAGACATTATTTTGGGTTTATGTTTGTTCGAAATCTTTTGCCAATTTGTTTATAGCTACCAAACATCGTCACGGTATTTTTATAAAAATAAATTCAGTTAATTATGTTTTAGACTGAATAGCTTTGCTTTCTCCCGGAAAATATTTATACAGTCGATGCTCGATATAACGACCATACATTATAAAGACCATTCCATCATAATGACAGTGATAAAATCCCCAACTGTGTTTCCCTATGCACTCTATGTTATTTTACTTCCGGTATAACGACCGTCCAGTGTCGTCTAATCCCAATACAACGTCCGAATTCAGCTGACACTCTCCGGTATTTTTCAAAAATTCCTTTATTTTCTACTTTAAAATGTATCTTAGAAATGTATTTTTAATTGATAAAATTTTATTTATAATACCAGTGATAAAAAATAATTTGAATATTTAGTTGGAATCTCTTTAAAAATAGCCTATTTTTACGGAACTTCTGAGCGTGCATGTGTACATTTTTTAGTTATATCCACTATAGCGACCACTCGTTATAAAGACCTTTTGCTGTGGGACGCAGAGGGTCGTTATAACAAGCGTCAACTGTATTAGTGATAGTGCATTAAGAAAAGGAACTTTATTTATATATCGTTCGAAATTGCTGAGTTCAAAATTATAACTTGTAAGGGAATGAAATTTTAATTGAATCACTTGCTATCTATGCACTTGTATGTGCTTCAATGGAGTCAAATCATACTGACGTGATAAGTGCTAAGAATATTTAATTTTGGAATTCACTGCGCATCTTGCAAGAGGAAAAGTATATGATGTAACAGCGTGCATTTAAATGCCAGATAACTTGCGCAGTTACGTATGTCACGTGATTGACATCACGAGAATTGACTGCAACATTTCGATATGCAGAAACTAATACAGTAGAGTTTCCCTACAACGAAGTCTCTCTACAGCGAATTTCTCCTTATAACGAAATTTTTAATCGGAATGTTAAATAACATTCAAAATATTCTCCATGTAACGAAGTAGTTGTCTCCCTATAACGAATTTTTTTCAGAGGTTTATCTTTTCGCTTTTTGTCATTTTTGAAGAAAGTTGATAATTTCTGTGCAACCAATTCGCTTACACGTGCCTGTTTCTGGAACCACTCACTCTTAAAATGTGAAATTTTTTCTGAAAATTTAACATCACGAAATGCAAAGCAATGTAAAATAACGGAATTTTTCAAGTAAAATAAACGTAAGTACATATTATTCTCTAAATTGGTGATTTGTCTTCACTTTTGAGCATTTTATTTATACAATAAAAATTAGTATAATTTTAACAAATTTATAATATATAATATATCCTTCATTTTTAACTGAAAATCATAATTAAATACATTTGAACTTATCGCACCTATTGAAAAGTTTGGAACATTTACTTAAATAACTACAAAAATCTCTAATCTCCGTATAACGAAATTTTCTCTATATCGAATTTTTCAATTGGAACCAAGCGATTTCGTTGTAGGGAGACTCCACTGTAATATGAAATTAACGATATAGAATTTTTGATGCAATTTTGTAATTAAAAATGAGTTGAAAAATCTTGTCTTTGCAATTCATATTTTGAGCAACCGAAGAATAGTTACTTCGCTACCATTGGCATTTATCAGTATAAATAAACTTAAATTTTAAAAATTTTTTTAATGTTTATGAATGATTACTAAATGCATTTTTTACAGACAGAAACCAGTTTACTTCAATATATAAATTTACTGAAGAATGTATGAAAGAATTCTTTGAAAAATGGCGGCAAACAAATACAGTCGGACCTCTATTTAACGAACCTCTATTTTGCGAACTTTTTCTTGGAACCAAGAACATTTTGCGAATTTCTTCGTAAAATAACCTCCAAATAGCGAAGCGCATTCTCTATTTAACGAACTTTTTCTTGTGATCCAATTTTTTTTTCTCCCTATTTCTCAAAATATTTCTAAACAATTCAAACTTATTCTTTCTTTTAACACATTTTATGGTGATCAATGACCTTGAAGCTGGAAAATGTCAAAGCGAAAGTGCTTGAGCGTCAAAGAAAAAAATTTAATTCTTCATGAGGTGGATAAAGGCGTGAAAAAAAAGGATATTGCTTTAAAATTTAGTATCCCTCCAAACAGCTTATCAACCATAATAAAAAAAATTATGATTCATCGAATTCTTGTTCAAAACGTTTAAAAGCATGTGCCTATGAAGATGTGGATGTGGCAGTTTTGAAGTGGACAGTGTGAAAAATAAAAACGATACAGCAATGAATTGCGATGAAGACGAAGATGATAAAGATAGAAATTATCATGATGCAGAAATCAACAAACCTTCGTATGATGAAATGCTAAAATTCATTAATTTTAATATAAAATTATTTTTTTAATTGAAAATACAGCGTATTCCCGGACAATGTTTTGTTTTATTCTTGTTTTCCTGGCAGATTTCTTTTTGATGGGTAAAATATATAAAACAAATAGATATTAATTTACAAAATAAAGGTGCGATTAATTACTTTTTTAATAATATTTAGTGTTTATGAATTTAAAATCTGTTTTGTGTAGTTTAAAGTATTTTAAAAGGTGAATCTCTATTTAACGAATTTTCCATATAACGAACTTTTTTTCTGGATTTAGCGACTTTGTTAAATAGAGGTCCGACTGTATATTATAAAAAATTACACTTTAATTTTACACTGTAAATTCGATATTCATAAACATATTTTGAGTTTGTACAGAAATTGCTATTAGCATAAGTGCATGAAGATTAACATGTAAGGAGGCTTTAAAAGTATTTCTTTGTAATTGATAATTTAGATAAAATTCTGTATGTAGGTTCCATAAATTCATTCAGTTTAGGCATCTAAATTTGTAAAAAAATTTAGCATATGTTTATCAAACATAAAACGTGAACTTCAGTGTTGTATTCTGGAACAAAATGTCTCAGAAGACATTCTACTTAGAACGTTCAAACGCTCTTTGTTGCCATTTTCGGAAACTAAGATTATTTAATTTTCCTTTTATATAAATCTTTCTTAAAGCTGCTCCGGCGGGAGAGCCTTATCAGAATAGCATCAGATGGAAGGCGCATGCGCGGGAAAAGAACGGTAAAGCAATCGAGGAAACGAACGAATAAAAACGAACGATTCGCTCTCTCCACATGCACGGGAGGGGGATGACGTCATCCGCTTACGTATGCAGATTGGCATCCGCCGCATCTGACACATCGCTCGCCTGCGCTTTTAGCGAAATTCAAACAACGAAGGAATCAGTATCGATTTTTTTAAGGCCCTCTCTCTCTCTTCATGCTACTACATTCGTATAATTTCACTTGGTAGCGACCCGACAAGGTCGTTTTGCGGTCGTCTTTACCGAGGAGCAAATCATTACGAATCATTCGCCATTTTTATACTGGAAAACCATTGAATTGATTTTTTCACACTCGTTCCATTATGAGCATTCTTGTGATAATTGAAAAATTTAAAGTAATTCCGTCGGAATTTCTTTGCAGAGAAAAGGAGAGGCAAAAATAATCGTAACGGTGCATTCAAGACATTTTGAAAAACTTGGTAGCACAAATATCTACTTATTTTTTAATATGTTTAATATTTCCAGCATTCCTAAAATTTGATGAAATAGCAACAAATAGAATGCAAATACAAAAGGTGCAAATATTAGCGTTCTACACTGAAATACAACTATTTGTAAAAATTATAAAGATCGATGAAAAATACTGTCGATTATATTGATTCAAAAATTATGATGAGAAAAGCAGGGCAGGATTTACACATTTCTTCGCCCTCTCTCAAAAAAGTTAATATATAATTTTCAATAAATTATGCAATATTTTTAAAACATATAAATAATACAAACTTTATAATCTTTGAACCACATTAAATTACCAGTTGCATATTGCACAACTTATGAAATAATCTAAGATTAGTACCCGCAAAAATACTCGATCGAATTTCTTGAAATCATCTGAAACATTTACTAGAACTTCTTAGTTTTTCAGTGAATAGGATTGAAGTGGACAGAGCTTATTAAATTCGTTTCAATGCAAAGTACAAGGACAAGATTATGATAAGGACCACAGAATATAAAAAAAATACCATTCAATATATTTACTGAAACGAATGTAAATTTAAAAATGTATGTCATCATTTTCTTCGACCTTTTCAAAACAATACTTAAAAATTCTATTATTATTTCTTCTGTCTATGCGCCGTAGGCAATAGCCTAGGTTGGCCCAGTGGGAAATCTGCTCCTGGAGAAAAGTAAGTACATAAAATATGAAAACGGTGTTTTTGATATTCCACGCTATATCTTTGACAGGGACATACGCTCGTATGAAAACTTTCATAAGTCAGAATTTTAAGGACATTTAGATGGAAATACGGGTAATCTATTAGCTGTTTAGGTTAAATAATAGAAATATAAATTAAAAGGTAAAAAGTATAAATAAGAAACAGAAGATTTAAACAAAAAACGATAACAATACACCTTTTTGCGTGCTCAACGCAACAGCATCAAGTGATTGCATCAACAAAAAAATTGCAACAATTAATATTTAGAACACATAAAATAGAATTTAAAATGTAAAAGAGATTAATTCAAAATGGAAGGAATGGATAAGAACCCGAATGACTAACTTTTTCAAAGACCACTCGCCATAGGAGTTCTAAAATGGACAAAATTTTCTGTAAAGGGCAAGATTATAAATCAAAAGTATACCCTTTGTGGCCTGAATTCTGTCCAACCGCAAAACGAGAAACATTTTGAAAAATCAAAAGGCAAAAATTAATTTATAGTTAATATGTTTGTTAAATTTTGCTTATTATAACTGTTTAGGTTAAGTCTCTTTTGTGTATGATTGGCTTGCCCAATACAAAGACATTTCTAAATTAACTATAATCCGGAAAGTTGTGACTTTTACACAAAGAGCTCATTGGCTTATAATGAAAATATTGCTACTTTTTTTGCTACAGCAATTTTATTTCAGATAATTCATGCTCGCATGATATTCGGTGGACGCACTGCGTCAATTTATTTTTGGAATCCATTGCGTGTCTTGCTGGAGGACAAATTACGTGCCAACCCACTACAGTACAACTCAAAGCGTAGTTATATGTCATGAGGGCATGCATAATTACGTTTATCATACGACTGTGACGTTACTTGAACTCAGTGGCGAATCCAGGATTGGGGGGAGGGGGGGGGCCGAGATCATAAAAATTTTGTATCGTCGTGACGAATGTCAAACCTCATGGCTTATATAAACCAAAAGACTTCAACTTTACAGACTTTACTCACCTGACAATAAGAATCATAAAGAACACTACAATACTTTTGATAATTTAATAGAAAAAACACAATGAAATAATTAGCCAAAAAATGTCTTCGACCGCGTCAGCGCTATAAGTACAATTGGAATGACTAGAAAAGCAGGAAGATTTTCGAGCATGCCAAACCAAAAAGCAACGTTAACACGTTTCTATTATTTTTACAAAAAGGAAAATAAAGAAAAAACAGCTGTAATAATTTAAATAAAATTCAAGAATTATGGCTTATCTCTGGGGGGGGGGCTGCAGCCCCATAGCCCCCCCCGGATTCGCCACTGCTTGAACTGACTATTGGATTCACTTTCTGAAGTTGTGAAATTATATATTATAAACCAATCATAATTCTTTTCAAATTGCACTGAAAAGCAGAAGCTTTGTAAAACACACTCCACAAATTCGTACTTATTCAAATGATATGATGCTTTAGAATATAGCGGTTTAACACTCTTCTCCACATGCTTTTAAAATCAGTCTTACGTCCGTAAGCCTAAATTTATGATTTTTTTTTCCTCATTTGAGTTATTAATTTTAATTTCAAACAAGTATCAAAAACTTGTTATTCCAAATACTGTTTAGGAGACTTTTGCACACGAACCCATAAATTCTCACTGTTTCATTTATATTCAAAGCAAAGGAATGGTTATTCTTTTCAGTTTCTAAAAAAGAAAAAATCCAGAAAGAATTCAGACAACGTACCGAAAAAAAGACTAAATTTTACTTTATCATCCACAACAAGGGCAAGAAAAAAAACTGATGATCTTTCGAATTGCTCTTCCCTTTTTTTAGAATCAGTAACAATTAGCATATTAGGCAGGGCCTTTTTTCCTTCAGTAATTTAGTTTGACATTCCATTATGGTAGAAGAGAAAAGTGTACAAAGTTGTCCGACCCGATTTTCTGTTCATTTTCTAACACTGATTTTCTTTTTTAATTGAAAAATTTGAGGTGCTCCAATTTGATAAGAATCACAATTTCTACCAAGTTACGAATAAGTATAACACCATTTTCTCCCCTTTATAAATATGTCACCTTAGAACAAATCATTTATTCAATTCAAATAACAATATTTAAGTTAAATCAACTGTTTTTAAAGCGAAGCATCTTTTCCTTCCTAAATAAAATAGATTTATTTTTAGAAGGAGAAACATGTAACTGGTGCATTCCAACATAAAATTAATAATAAGCAATATATAAACTGCATCCAACTGCTAACTATCCCAAGTAGCACAAGACATTGGACAATATTAATACAGTATCCTAAAAATACCCACGATTACTTAAATATATGGTGTCATACCTTCTTTTATTTGAAATAAAGACAATTGAAGTATTTTGAAATAACTAAATAAATTAAAGAGACAAATACACTTAGTTATTAAGAAGAAATTATAGCTTACTTTTTTGGAATCTTTACCGATCTCCTCACAGTAGAATCTTCAAAGAAAGAAATATATTTGAAAAATATTTCCCAAGTATTCTTAATAAAATAGTTTATACTGAATTCTAGAATAAACAGCAACAGCTCGGAAGAAAATATTTTTGAGCTTCGCAAAGAATGGTTTCCATAAATATTTATGTAACGAAACATTTAATAAGAATTTTCTGTCGAATACCAAAATACTGAAAAATTATATTGATTGATTTAAACTTATCGGCTGAACTAATCTATCGCAGGATTTTTTCTGACAACAAACAAAACGTTATAATATTCCAAATAAATTTATGAAAACCCAAAATTAATTATTTATTTATGAAATACTATTCTTTCACTCACAATTTAATTATTTAGAGTTATACATTCATTTATTTGTTTTTAAATTTTCGTGAATGGCATGCATCCATGTTTAAAAGAATCTTACTTTGTAGAAAATTTTATTTCGTAAAATTTGCTTGATGGATTAAAATATTTGTTTTTATTGTTATATACATTCGCTGGCAACACTTATTTGAGCAAAATATCAGATTTCGAATTCTTCATTTCTTTTTTTCATTATTTAATTCGTTCGCGGAACCAGATTTCACAAAAACTGCAAAATATTTAAATTATGCTTTCTGCAAATACTATTTGATTTATTTAAATCATTCTTAATAGAAACTGTTATTGTATTCAAATGAAAGCGTCACTTTAATGTTATCAGAATAATATATCTGCAAGTTCACCAATCGATAGACATTTTCCCAACGAGGCCACTCAGACTTAACCAATAGATATATAATACATTGCCATTTAGTATCACAGGAATTAAAAATGAAGCTATTTTTTTAAATTCTAACCAAAACACTGCAGCTAATAGTTGGTTTGGCAAGTAAAATGTTTTTCCAAGTTGTCAACCTTGCTGTTCTGTTCGCATTTACTCTGCACATATAACGTTCGGGTCAATATGACCCGAACACTATAAATACAAATTGCATGAGCCTATGTTCTCCATGCTTTCAAAACAATATTGTGTTTAGAGGTAAATAAAAATAGTTTTAACAGAATAAACTTGATATATTTCAAAAAATAATACAACGAATATGTAAATATAAGTATATGTATGTAAAATAAAAAATAATAATTAGAACATACAGTAGCTCCCAAAAGTGTTCGTACACTTGCGATTTTCAATGAAATAGGGTTCTATCCATTAATTAAAACTAATATTTCAGAATAGAAATTTAATAATAAGATCTATAATCTGTTATTAACAAAACTACACGAAATATTTTTAAAACATAGTAAAACTTTATTTTTAAGAAATCAGTAATCAAAAAATAACAAAAACTTTTCTCTCACGAAAGTCTTCCTACACTGAAGTATTTTCGGATAAATTCATAATTTAAATTATCGTCTGTCGCTTTATTTTTATTTTTGGATTGTGGTGGCATTTAAAAAATCGTTTGGCTTTAATTTTTACTTGCTTAAACCGTAATATTCTATTTATTATTTAAAAATGGCTCGTAGTCGTAAAGAAACAACAATCGACATTCGAAAATGCATTATTTTTCATCATAGTAGTGATAAATCAGTTCGGAATATCGCTAAATTAGTTCATTTATCCCATTCTACAGTGCAGTATGTGATAAAACGCTTTAAAAGAAGAAAATCGAATCGAAAACAAGGTAAGAAAAGTTCGACCGGCAAAGTTAACAAAACGTGATACGAGATTTATAATTAGAAAATTTGGGGAAAATCCACGTTTGAGTGCTCTAAAAGTTTCTGCTGAATTTTATGAAAAATTTTCTACTTCAATTTCACCTGAAACTGTTCGACGAGTTCTCAGAGCAGCTGGATTAAATGGGAGTTCTGCCCGTAGAATTTTTTTTTTTTGTTAGTGCGAAAAACAGAAAGCTTAGGCTTTCCTTCGCAAAATCAATGTTAAATAAACCCAAAACGTATTGGAATAATGTCTTATTTGCAGATGAAAGCAAATTTAACATTTTTGGTTCCGATAGGCGTATAAAGGTATGGATAATTAAAAATGAGGAACTTAATCCCAAGAACTTAGTTGGAACAGTTAAATATGGCGGTGGAGGTGTACTTGTGCGTGTGTGTGTGTGTGGGGGGGTGCATGTCAGCATCAGGACTAGGTAATTTGGTATTTATTGATGGCAGAATGAATCATGCTCTTTATTTCAATATTTTAAAAGACAATTTAAAATTAACAGCCCAAAATTTCGGTATTGGAAATAACTTTTTTAAAAATCAAGATAACGATCCTAAGCACAGGGCTCTCAACGTTCGCCTCTGGTGTCTCTATAATTGTCCACAAATTTTAAAAACACCACCTCAATCTCCAGATTTAAACCCAATAGAACATATTTGGAGAGAACTGGAGGTTAGAGTACGAAAACACGACATTAAAACTAAAAGCGAACTAAAAACAGTAATGATGGAAGAATGGATGAACATTGATGCAGAATTTACAAAAAAACTAGTAAAATCTATTCCCAAACGTTTAAAAGCTGTTGTGGATGCTAAAGGATATCCTACTAAATATTAATTTAACGAAAAATTAGAATATTTACTAATATGTAGAGATATTTTTAAAGTGTACGAAGACTTTTGTGAGATAAAGTTTTTGTTACTTTTTGATTATTGATTTCTTAAAAATAAAGTTTTACTATGTTTTTAAAATATTTCATGTAGATTTGTTAAGAATAGATTTTAGATCTTATTATTAAATACCTATTCTGAAATATTAATTTTAATTAATGGATAGAGCCCTATTTCATTGAAAATCGTAAGTGTACGAACTTTTGGGAGCCACTGTATATATATCTTACCTCCTTTTTATTTGCAATTTGGGCAATAATAGGATACATGTTGTTTGGGGAAGTGTTTTTTACAATTCTTGTACAACATTCTTGTTTTATTATCATTGATTGATTGACAAAAAATGCATTGAGCACGTTATTACTCAACTGTAAACGAACAGGGGCTGTTGGTGATAAATCATTTCGCCTTTCATCTCATCCTGTATTCTTTTGACTATATTCTGAGGTTCTTCATTTCTGGGGAGATGTTGTCTTGTCTGGATATATGAAACAATTTATGATTTGCCTAGTTCTTCCAAAAAACAACCTTCTTCTCGTCAATTTGTTTTCATTTCATTTGCTATTTATTGATGTCCAGAGAATAAGCAGAACTATCCAGCATACTATAAAATATAACCACAGGCCAGCGATTTGTTTTTCTTTTACAAGCGTATGTATTTAAAAGCCAATCAAGAATATCTTCAGCTCCTGTACTGGAAATGCAATCTAATTTCCTTTCGGGCTTTTTGTCTGACCTGTTGTTAATTGATTTATCATGATGCATTGTGCTCATGAAAACGAGGTTCTTGTTCTTTTTTGGAATGTAGTTCACGACGGTAGTATCATCTGTGAAGTAAAAACTTGAGCTATGTGCCTCTTCATTTGTGAATGGATTAGGAACTTCTGTTCTTTCTTCCCTCTCATAGCACCAAGTATAGTAATATTTCGTTTCAGAAGTTGACTCAGGTTATCGGAAGCGAAGAAGTTATCGCATGTAACATTATGCCTTCTGAGTTCATATGCTAGATTACTTACAACACGCATGCCTTTTGACGTAGATTTACGTCTCTCCATAGTGGTCTAATGGGGTGTCGGGAAAGGAAAAATTGTGACGCTTTTCGTGGTAAAGTTAAACGCTTATAGCTCCGCAACCAAATAATATAGAGAGTTGGTTTTAGTTTCATTTAACAGAGAAAGGTGGACATTGAAGATTGCAAAAAGAATTTTGGAATTTGGAATTACGGTTTAGTCACAGACGCGTTGCAAAGTTGGTGGAAATCACGAAGAATTTTGATGGCGTCACAGCGACCGATGCTCTCGCACGCAGTGACCAACCTAGCTTCTCGCGCTTTCTCTCGTATCTAACTGTCTGGCGGCCTCAGTCGGTTGTGAGCGGTATATTAACTGGATTTCCAAAATTTTGTTACGAGAAGGCATTTGCTTTTCTTTAACATCGTTTTAATCTCAATATGGTTCACAAACTATCCAAGTACATTAGGCAATTCATTCATCGATCTTATTTTCACGCGAAATATGTATTATTTGTGTTGTTGTTAGGAGGCGTTATTTAACTAGGCAGCTTTATACACAAGACGTTTATTGAGATGCACACAACAACAACAACTTAAGTTACAAGCACAATATTACGAACCTAAACTAACCGCGTTACAGGCACAGAGAGTGGTTACCTGTAAGATCGCGCCGTTTACAGGTTATGTTTATAGCACAAAATATTACTCCAGAATTGTTGAATTACGTTTGCTATTTCTCATACCATCATCCGATTTCACATAAGATTGTTATTAACAGAAATTGTATCCAATATTAATAACATGAATAAATATGTTACATTTGAAAACAAGAATTTTTTTCGCAAAAAAAACCCAACCAAAATTACGAATTAGTCACATAAATTGAGAATTACAAAGAGCTATTCCAGTCACATAATCTCAGAGTGACATAGAGTTACTTCAGTCACATAGAGCTACTTTAGTCACATAGAGCTACTTTAGTCACATAGAGCTACTTTAGTCACATAGAGCTACTTTAGTCACATAGAGCTACTTTAGTCACAGTTGAGTAAGGTAAGTAAGTTTACGCCCCTCAATCCCAGCGGCCATTTCGCAGAAACAGCCTCCAGTCGAAATTTTTTTTTCGCTTTGACCAAGGTTCTTTTCCGGTATAAATCTGTTGCTTCATATCAAACGAAGCTCTACTATCACATAAAGTCCATATTTTAATTCCATATTTAGATGGTTTACTTGGCGTATACTGTTTGACAGGACATCTGCAGCGAATAGCAACTGATTGTTCGTCTACTTTAAAATTTTCAAATGGATGATATAGTTCTGGCTAAATTTCTAGCCATTTTTCCCAAATTGACCGAACTGGAGCAAGTTAATCTGTTCGTCTTCTTTCTTGGCGAAATGATTTATTATCAGAACGAATAACTCGGGAAATGGTGCAAAATTGTTCGAGTGGCATGGCGGCGAGAAATATATTTCGGCTGGTTTCTTGATTCCAAAAACTTTTTGTTTATTCTCCATGTGACTTGTACACTCCAGCTAATAATAATAGTCCTGCATATTCTTGAAAAGTAGCACTGCCTACAATTTTCCATTCTTTTCCCTTCTTCCCTTCAATATTTGCCAAATTCCTCCATTTTGTTTTTCACTTTGTCTTCACTCTGTTCTTCATTTTGATGATACCATTCTGGATATTAGAACTGAATACAGTTTCGAATGCACTTTTTACATCCGTTATTCTTGTTGTTGAATATCTAGTTTCGCCTGGAGATGTTTTCATAACATTAATGAATTCACCATGACGCTTCTTAGCACGACGTGCTGACACAGATGAAAATTGCTCTGCAAATTTTATGAATTGCCCAGCCTGCTTCCTTCCACGTAATTTTCTTTCTCTGCGTGTTGTCTTCATCCTTATCCTCTCTCTCCTCCTCGTCATCGTTTTTCTTCCCCAGTACAAGTTCGATTAGTTCGTCATCATCCAGAATGAGTGTTGTCTGCATCCACCCAAGACTGAACCTCCACTTCACTAATTCAATATATATATATATTTTTCATAGTCCCAAATTTCGGAATTAAATTTATACTCTCAAAGGTGCGGTTATTTTGATATTAATTGAGAATACGAGATATTTTGCTGTACTTCAGGAAAATTACAACTTTTTTGGAAAAGTATATAAATAAGCTACGTGTTCTTGATTATTTTTTCTTCAAATCATCGTTGTTTTAATGTAAAATTTTTGTAGTTGAAAGCTACTTTATTTTCAAAAAATTATCTTGAATAAGATATGCCTGCATTTGATTCAGCTTTTTGTATTATTATCTTAGAGGAAATGTTAGTGAATATGATGGTTCAATTAGAAGCTTGAATCATTATTATCCTTAGAATGTTTATCGTGAAAGCTTCATTCGTCGTATTTGCAAATCGGGAGTGCTCTCCACGGTTTCCTTCCCTTCCCTTCCACGAATACTTCCGCATAAAGATGTCACACATAATCTGCGGCTAAAAATGACATAACCAAACGCTCTCGGCTGGAATGAGCGTAAACACCTTAAAAACCTTTTCTCCTTACCGTTTTCAACTGTGAATTTTAAATTCCACAATTCTGATGCATCTCCGGCAATGACTTCGGAAACTATAGGGAGAAAACAACTTTTACGCCATCTTATAACTCAACAAATTATCTATTTAATGAAGCCAGTCTGATTGCGGTGGCATTTTTTAAATCTAATTTCCACAACTTTTATGTGGTTTATATTTGATTATTGCCTTGATATATTGCACATAAAGATATTTTTAGTATTTTCGCTGAACAGAATACTAATGAGTATTCAAATAAACTCAATGTCCTTTTTTCTGGTGTGAATGGCCCAAATTTAAGTAAACAAACGCTAAGATTAAAAAAGTATCAAATAATGTGTATCCCAACAAGCATGTTAAAGAAAATATTTATAAAAACGGCTGGTTTTTACTTTTCTTTTTAGTGTTTTTGTGTACATTTTCCTAGTACAGTGAAGTTCCATTTTTATGGATTGTGTGCGAAATTAGATATCGATCTAAAATTGTGGTGCGAGAACCCCCTGCCAAAATCCATCCATCTATCTCGTTGCGTTTTTGAGCTATTGCATACTCACAGGCAGACAGACAGACCCCTGACCAAATTCCGAATTAACTTTTTTCCGTTTTCAAGAGAGGTATTAAGCATAAAGATTCATAAAAATATCAAAGTCAGATTTTTTTCGCTTACAAATGCTTTTTCTATGAACAGTTTGTATATAAATAAACCAACGTTATATCGATTTAAGATTTTATTTTATTATGTATGTATAAATAGTAAATATTTCTTAAAAATTACGAATTTGTATATAAATTCAAACAATTACTTTCCGTATCAACAAATAAATTTTGATCAGTTTTCTCTATTTTTATTTAATGGATCAAAGACTGAAATGAGAATATTTCGAAACTACTCCTTTTAACCAAAATCTATATATATATAATTCTCTTACGTGGCGACAAAAAGGGTCGAATTTCTTAATCACCGTTTGGCAACAGCTCGCAAGTTTGTTTTGTTTACATTCGATTCCACGTTTGTAGCTTGATTTGATATGAGACGACGAAATTTTTTAAAATGAGTTTAAGTCGGGCAGATTCAATTATAAATCGAAATCGTCGAAAAAGAGAACTGTTGAACAACTGAAACTGTTGAGGAATCTTTCCTAAGACGATCCAATCGGAATGTACAAAATAGAGTCAAGCGTTTTTGTGTACGGAACGAAGTTCCCGAGCTATAGGAACATAGTTGACTATGATAGGACTCTGTTCTTTTATCCATGTAGCGAAGATTTTCTGATCATTATTTCTTTAAAAAAAAAAGCATGTTTAAAATGTTGGTGTCAAAAGCAAGAGTTTTAGAATTTTCTTAAAACTTTGAAAAAAGGCTGTTTTGTTAATGTTATAAAGGTAAAAGTAAATAATTATTATGGGTTATAATTTTGAATAGTGAATCTGAACATATTTAGAGACATTTGTCACTTTAAAGTGTCATTTCTAAGCAAAAAGTTTGTGAAATGAGTTAACTCATCTTTCGAAAACTTAAATTTTCTGAGGTTTTAATACATAAATATCTACCCAGCGAGAAAAGTTATATCTTTCTTAGCTAAATAATTATTGCAGAGAGTGTGTATACATGTGGCGAAGCTTTTCTGAGCAACAATTCATTGAGAAGTGTGGATATTTAGAAGTTTGTTGGAATGAAGTCAGGGCTAATGAAACTGTTGGAAAAAAACATTCAATTGGGTGTACCAAGAAGTTTTAAGTGCCTAATTTTTGATTGATGAAAATAATTTTTATTTGTAAGCATTCAAATTTCTTTTTAACATTTACACAACTATGGTATAAAGGTAAAATCATAATTTTATAATTTGTTTATTTAGTTTTTAGTAATTAAAAGTTTAGTTTTAGTTTTTAATTAAAAAGAAGTTAGTTAGAACTTCCTACTATTCAAATAATTTAAATTTATTTTTAGTAATTAATGTATTTATAATTTCTTATTACTAGCAGACACTCATAACTGTACAGCGAGCGAGAGAAGCGAGCTGGGATTTAGGGGTGGCGCCAGAGGGGGAACCGGGGGGCCCGCCCCCCCCCCCCGTCTGGGATGCTATGCCCCTCTGTCGGGGGAAAATTTTGTATCCCGTCGGGGAAAATTTTTGTACGGGGTATTCAACTGTAGTTGATAAATAATAATCTGGCGAAAATTTGAGACCAATTTCATTACACTTGTCCCCCTGTCGGGGAGATCGTGCCCCCCGTCGGGCAAACTCTAGCGCCATTCCTGCTAGGATCACATAGTGATCCCAAAAGAATCACAACGTGATGCTTGGGGGTTGTCGAGCGGAGCGAATAGGCGGTGTAACCCCCTATTAATCCATAAACTGCCTTACATTTACAAGCAACCCTTTGACTAGTTTTATTCTATTCTTCTAAGAGAAGCAGAAAGCTATCTCACATAAGGATAATGTAGTTAGTCGCACAGTATTTTTTCAGTTTATTTCCCTTTTGTTCGACGGAATGACCTAATTTTCTGAGCTGGTAGAAAAAGCAGTAAATCCAGCTTTTCACTTTCTCGCATACGAAGTACACAAAGAGAAAGTATTGCAATCGTCAAAAAATTCAAACTCGACATTTTGATGATTCTCCACGTTTTAGACCTCCCTGAGTCCGAAAAACACAATTTGGGAATTATGTCTGTCTGTGAACACCGAAACTCGGTTTTTTTTTTAAATAAAAAAGTGAAGTGTTCTTAGGATTACAATTAGGCAACTTATAAAAGTATAATGAACTCAGTATCCACGTAATTTACATTTCCACTACTGATACCGATTGAAGTAGTGGTTCTTTGAATATTTATGGTCACATTGGAATAAATAAAATAATATTTAAGAGTTTCGCAAGCAATGATTTATTTATTGCATTTTAACATTCAGATAACTCCTCTTTAGAGGAGCTCTTGGGATGTCGATTGTCCTTTAACTGCTTTCAGGAAGTATTTCACAAGGTACATTGTTCCGGTTTATTCAATCCTTTATATTCAACAGCTCAAGTTGTTGATGACCATAAACGCTTCGGATTGTCATATTTCAGTAAACGAGCTTTCAGTAAAAGGTCCCAAATTCGTTTTTCAACCATCAATCAGTTGCAAAAGCTGGAATTTTTAAAAAGATCGATATTTTGAGTTTCATTTTAGCTGAAAGAAATTCAATGAACACAGCGTATCAAATGTGCAGTTTACAACTCAAACATATTAAAAACGGTCAATTTTTAAAATGAATAATAAATGCCAACAAAAAGTGGTTAATTTGTCATAAAATCATTTGAAATGAGCCTGGCAAAAATGAACCAGCACATACCAGATCAAAAGCTGCAGTTTTTCAAATGTGCAGTTTACAACTCATACATATTAAAAACGGTCAATTTTTAAAATGAATAATAAATGGCGATAAAAAAGGGTTAATTTGTCATAAAATCATTTGAAATGAGCCTGGCAAAAACGTTATGAATCGGCACACACCAGATCAAAAGCTGCAGTTTTTGAAAGGGAAAATTATGCCATTAATTTGGTGGAAATACAAAGACATTGCAAACTTTTAGTTGGTTCCAAGCTACCATACTATTAATTCAAATGTGTATTGTCAAAAACTAGTGAAATTAGATAAATCAATCAAAGAAAATAGTCCTGAATCGTCAAATCTTTTAAGAATCATCTTTTTCTCCATGGCAACGAAAGATCACGTTCCTTTTTAGTGACTCGTAAAAAATTATTGGAGTTTAATTGAGAAGTGATGCTACAGCTATCATGAAGCCTTATCAAATTGTTATCTATTTATGTTTTCACAAAATTCTTTGAATGGTAAAAATCACAACGATAATGATGCTGCGAGAACACATTTGGTCGGGTTTCTGTTGATAAGGACCAGAAGTTATCTGAAGATGGGATAATAAAGCTGGAAAAAAAGATGGCAAACTGTTATCGAAAGAAAAAATTGGAACGCATATCATTGATAAAAGTTCATTCATTGTTTAGCAATTAGTGCATTACTACGTAGGGTGAGAAAACGCAATTAGTTTTGCTCTTACCTAATAAATATTGTTGATGAAGAAAAGTTCTAATTCCAAGAATATAGCAAAAGGAATTTTGCAGTTTCTCTAAATAAGCAATCGGATTTATAAATGAAAATTCTACCATTCTAAGAAACAAAAACGGAAGTCGTAAAGCGATAAAAAGAGAGAGTACTCTTCGGCCAAACGCAGTGCCGGTGGGAGGAAAATGAAAAAAGCGAGGATGACACCATGAATGGGAACGCTCCAGTTGACAACAGCTCCGTTACGCCAGCGTAAATAAATAATCCTTTACTCTCAGCCACCAACCCGCGAAAAAATCTCACAACCGAGTGAGTGACGCAAGATTAAAGAAAAGAGACGAAAACCCTTTTTTTTTATTTCCGCAAGTTTACATCCTCTCCAGCTCTTCCAAGCCAAACAAACTTCACCTCGGAGCATCATCGTTCCCGACGGATAACATCGCCTCCAACAGCTTCCTACCTGCCGGCAAGCCCGAGGCATTCTTCGGGTAGTATCGAAAATAAAACGATGGCTATATATTTCCTTGCCCATCATTGAAAGAAGGAGCTAATTTACGGAAGAGCAGAGCGCAGGGGTGCTCCATGAACATCGGGAAAGGGGGCGACAGAAAAAGCCCCCATTCTTCGCCGTGAATGAGCCGAAATGACCAGTCCTTTCCGCAGGGGGAGGCAGGCGACAAGTGCAACAGTGGAAGCTTATGGGTTTGTTTACATCAACTGGGGAGCTGAATGAGAAGTGGTATGCTAGAGCTCGACCTTAGGGAGTTAGCCTTCATGTGGACAGAAAGAGTGGCGTTTCCGAACTCAATTCTTTGACGCTGGAAATGTTCATAAACAGCTGCGAGGTGGCAATGCTGGTTTTTTACAAACCTGGAAAGCAATGGATTATCCACGCTTCAATATTGAATAGCAAGTTATGATAAAATAATATTCCATTTTTAACAATTGTATTTATTACATGGACCAAAAAAGTGGCGTTTCCGAAGTGAAGATTCTTTAACTCGAAAATATTTATAAATAGTTACCAGGTGAAAATGTTTTTTTTAAAACACAACTGGGAGGTATTTTGACTGCGTCCACACGGAAAAATATCATCGTAATAAACCGTATAATTTTAAAAGAGAATGGTTCCAAAATTTACTCTTTAGTTAAAACGCAATTTTTAAATTTGGGAGATTTTTATAAAGAGTTCCGTGTGCAACACACTATCCCAGCGACTAACATGCCTAATTTTCTTTTTCGCTTTCTCAGTGGTGGCGATTGGAGGGCGAATATGTGTGGTGGGGGGGCAGAATTGGTGAGACACCTAAAAGTACCCCGGGTTTTGGGGTAGAACTACAAAAATGGTTAAAAGTTGGTTCATGATTAATTGCTTTACCGGACACTATTGTTCTTCTTTATAAATCTTAGTGCTAGGCAGCTAAAATGAAATAAAAATTTAATTTATTCCGAAAAAAGTCGCCTACACTGCCCTTTCTAAATTGTATTACAGACATCGTTTAATAGGGGGTTTTTTCTCTTTCCAAAATAGTATTATAGACATTTCTCTTTTCTATATCGAATTCCAGACTTCGGGTTTTTTTAATGTATGCTTTTGAGTGCACCTCCCGTTCCTAGCCCCTGTTGGATGAGATTATACTTCTTATAATTTTTTTTTATTATATTATGTTTATTTTCATAAATTTTATTTATTTGCTTTTATTATATTTTTTGCTTATTGTTACGTATCTTTATTTATTTCTTATATATTTTTGTTTATTTTTATGAATGTATCTTCCACCCTTAGTGGATTCCGCTTGTATTGCATTTTATTTTTATTTTCTGATATTTTCTTTCCGCCGACTCGTGTCAAGCTTTACACCCTTTGGGTAAACTGGGCCGGGGTAGAAAATAAAATAAAAACCCGGATGAAAATAAATTATTCACACTTCAGTATTAAATTTGATAAAATATATATTCCATCTCTAACAATTATTATTTGACATGAAACAGATTTAACGACAGCCGGATTAAGCTCTGTAGGGACATGTAGGCAACGAGAGCTTCGTCGTCCCCTTGCCAGATATTTTAATTGATTTTAATTTAATATCTATATAAGCAGTTTCAAAGTAGCAAATATTGCGAAAACCTGAAATTGCAAAACATTTAACTACTGTTCACCTTCAGGAATATTGATTTCAGTGACTCTCTAATAGAAAATTTGAAAGTAATTGCATACAAAATGGTGAAAGAAATTGCCTTTTTAACGCATTCTAAATACTCAAAGGGCGACAGTTAGCCATCTCCGAAAAACATTGGACCACACTGGTTTACAAACGAATTTGAGACAATACAAAAATCCCAAGGTTAATCTTCTGATGATATATGAAATTAATTTGAATATGTTCGTCCCGTTCGAGTACAGCCGTCACCCTTGTAATCAAATGAAAGCACAAAATTCGATTACCCTGAAAATTCAGCAAAAAATCTCGAGGGCTCGTAGGCATTTGCCTAATTTGCCTACTTGATAATCCGGCCCTGTTTAAGTAGTGTACCGGTAGTATGAAGTCACTTTCAGACCTTTTGAATTAAATTTCTCGCAGAATTCAAAAAATAATTTTCGCGGGTTTTTTTAACTTATCAAATTAAAGGCAATTTTATGTTCTAATCAAAATTATTTATTAATTAAATTTTTAAGGAGATCTTATATTGCATTCCACTATTAATGCGTATTTAAAAAAAATTAGGACTCGTCTCTTTTCAACATTCTGTTATACCTAAGGATGTCACAATGCTGGGTCAAAAGTGATTTCGGTTATGTATTATGAAAACAAACGTTCGAGAATAGCATCATTAAAAATGGTCTGACAGTATCCAAAATAATCTTTTCCACTGACCATTTGGCGATTCTGTTTTTTGATTTAATAATTTTGATATTTCCAAGGGCAACTTTAGGAGCGATTATCTGAAGAATAAGATCACTTTCTTATCGATAATATCGACACTCTTTTGAACACTCTCATCATAATAATCTCATCTATTTTTTCGGTGTTTCCTCAATTTTTTTTCAAAATTATTTTTAATGAACGTCAGTAACACGTATAAACTTGCTTGCAACATGCATAAACATATTTAATATTTTTACTGAAAGCATCGAGAGCTCGCATTTAAAGAAACACAGTATAAATAAGACTTAAACATCATTTTTTATTTGTACGCAATTGGAAATCTAAAACACTGAATAGATTTTGTTCAAATTTTTCTCACAAATACTATGAAGCCTATGAAGCATAAGCAATATTTTAGTGAAGGTTTTGTGACAGTTAATTAAATAGTTAATTTTTTATTAATTAAAAATTATCTTTCCACGGCGCATGCGCACTTGAAGCTCTTCTGCTGACTCACCTAGAAGGCTAAACAATATTAATAACTTACTAACCACCTTCGGCGACCAGCGGTTCGCCCGTAATATTAATAGTTTGTGATCGTGTTTGCATCTTGGCGAAATAAATTGGCGAATTGGCGGTTATAGAGATTGAGGGAAGAGAAAAGTTTTATTTTGCGATATATCTGGAAAATAGAGGGTTGTGAGTGGCAGGCGACGATTGATATCATATCTAGGTGTCGTAAGTTCCATATGAACTAAAAATGATCGAAATCGGTCCAGTGGTTAGGGCTGGGGTATCGGTCCTTTGGGTTTGAAAATTATTTTAAATATATAGGAGGAGAAATTAGCTTTCGGAGGTTTTTAAAAAACATTCGGTTCCTTTCATATTCTCCTTTTAATTAAAGAAAAAATACTTCAGTCGATAAAAATGTTTTTTTGTATTATAATATTTTATATGAAAGTATTTTTACATTAAAAATATTAGACATGAAAATATTTTTATCTCGAACAAAGCCGGCAGCGAGATAAAATTTTACCCGGATGTCAACTACAAAGCTTAGGTACATAAATTCAATAATTAAAATTACATATGGTAGTTTCATTCAACGCGAATGGCAACACGCTTATTAAATATATCTTTGGAAGGGTTGTCTTCTTCTGTGTAGTTTCATAGTGCACAGTGAAGAAAATCCAGTAGTTATCGGGGCAAAGTGTCGGTTACGGTTGACGGATTTAGACCAAAATTCAATACAAATATATAATTTATTCTAAGAACCGGCAGTCCAGTTTCAACCATCAAGGTCGTTCCGTTTTTGAATTAGCATATTCACATATCCAAGGACGGGCAGACAGACATAATTCCAGAAGTATAAAAAAGAAAAGTGGAGATTCGTCAAAATCTAGAGGTCGCATTTTTTGACGATTGTAATATTCTCTCTATGTATTACTTCGAGGAAGTTAAAATGGTATTCTTGTAGAAACTGATGCTTCTGAAATTTTGTATAAATTCTTCATAAAATTCCTTTCACGATTGGTCACCAGTCTAATTGTCGTAAATAAAAGGGATTTTTTCCCCCCTGATGTCTTAGATCAGGGATTCCTAACCTTTTTTTCCCTCGCGTACCCCTTGATTATTCCTTTTGTTTCCGCGTACCCCAACTGTCATATCCGACTCCCCACCCAACCATCCGTGTGTGAAAAAACTTTTTATTAATAATGTTAAGGTCTTAGGTTAGGTTGGGATTAATAGGACTCGAATTAATAACATTTGCAGAAGATATTTTTGATCTTACATTTTACTCCATCTTTACAATAGTATTAATTCAACGCCGAAGCAAATTAAACCAGTTTTGTAATAATTTCGTTTCAACTTGTAAGGGTAGCTTAAATTTACACTTAGTAATAGTCAACTATTCAAGTGGTGCAGTTATTAAATAGCAAGTACTCACTCGGAGAAACAAAATTCTCTTTTAATTCCTCATATTTTCTTGTTTCCGCCATTAACAATTTGGATTTTGCGTATCCCAACTGGTCCTTCGCGTACCCCCTAAGTACGTGTACCACAGGTTGAGAACCCCTGTCTTAGATTACACTCGTCTTTGTCTTCGTCTGGCTTGATAGTATTAGCCGTTCCATTCTGTGAGTAACGATTTTTACATCACTGCATTTTCAGAAAGAATGCCAGCCTGAAAACATTCTCATGTTAAAAAGAAATCCAGTGTTTCGAAATATGTTGATACACTACTTAGAAATAAACTGAAAAGTCTAATATTTATTTTTGCTTTGTCGCACGAGATCCGATTATTCCTAATATTTTGATTTTGTTGCACTCGGTGATATAACGGAAAAGCATCGCTACAAGATTTTTTAAAACTTATTTAGGAAAATTCGATGGAATTATTGATACAATTGCACGGAACATTCGATACGCGGACGCATCCTTTCTTGCTGTTTGACGAGCAGGGTCCCATTGATTTTTTCTTCACGTATGCTCGAAAGAAAGACTGCGCCGCGAAGCAGACCACAGCATCCGTTACGAATTGCCCGACCGCGGAATTCTTTCTTTAATGTGAGGCAGAACCAGAAGTCGCATGGGATGAACTCTGGGATGAAGGGTGTGTGTGTGTTTATGTTCTCATCTCGAGAAACCCTGTGCGTAAATGATTTAATGGAGTTTCGAACTGCTAGTTTGAAACATCGTAACATGATAATATAGATTTCGCTGTGCCCGCCAGATTTTTAAGAAACCAGAGTTCCTTTCCGAATTTATATTCAGAATTTAATTATATTAACAGGTTCTCGTTATATAGGTTTTATAAAATTTTTAACAGGTTGTCTGATGAACTTGACATTTTTAATATATCTCTTGGTGCTTTTAAGTCGAAATGTTTGCATCTTTTAAATACGTGATATGTTTTATTTTGCCTTTCTACAACATTTTAGATTTTTACGCTATTTGATTTTCCGTTTTCTTATGTATTCGACCAGTTTTTTGGCGCCGTCTTTGATTTATTTTTATCTTAAGTGTTGCATTTTTGTTTTTTAATCTCAAGTGTGTATTTACGTTTTTAAACTTTTAAACTCCTGGTGTGTTTTCATTAGACTCGGTGTTTGCGTGTTTTGACTTTTTGACCCTTGCCTTTTGGAAATGAACTTTAAATTTTTTTAAAAAATTACGGCTCTTGGTGTCATAGTGTGTCTTAAAGTTTTGTGATTATGTGTTTTCGCTTTTAATTATATATGCGTTTGCATAAGTTTTATGATTTTATGTATTCTCTGTGGTCTACTTTTTGCTTTCTAAGGCATATATATGAAAGATCAGGCTTTAAAAAGGTGAAAGGCAGTCCATTGTCATCAAGGAAGAGACGATATTTGTTTAAATCTTCTTTTATTTAGGCATCAGACGTTATTTCTTCAGAGGTAAAGTATTTAATTTGTTTGCAGCTCCATGACCAGAATTTAGAAGTTTACGCCCGAGCGGCGCGTTGTTGTTGAAAGCTTACATGCCGGCGTGAAAAAGGCAGAAATGAATGCGCAGAACGCTTAAGTACCCAGAAGAGGGAATTTCCCCTTTAGAACTCGTGATTTGAAAAGAAAGTTGTAGTGCTTTAATTATGATGAAAGTGGAAGTATTTAAAATGAGGTATCGTTAAGATTATTTAGGAAAGTTAAAAAATTAAAATATCACATATATATATATATATAGATAGTCGTTTCTATACAGTTATGTTTTATAGTTAGGGTTAGTATAAGACTTTTCTTTCTAAATTCTTTCATTTTAGGGTAAATTACCCTGTTTGTTTTTTCAACAACAGTAATAACAGGGATGGTTTGTACAACAAAATTAATTTAACCTGGCTTAAGCTTGCCCACAGCCAAGCCGCTATATTAATTGTTGAAACTCCATATACGGATTGCCTTCTCTGTGTTCTACTTTTTGCTTTCGAAGACATATTCTTTTTATTTTTTTATTTACTCATTGTGAATTTTGTTCTTTGTGTGTTTGTCAGCACTTGTAAATGGAGTTTCCTCTGTAGTGCGCTTTTCTTTAAATAAATAAACAAATATTTTAGGCTCGAATCGCCTGCATTTATATTATTTTTAAAAATTTACTCTTAATTACACATGGTGTTCGAAATGTATCTTTACAACTTTAGATTTTAATAACTTCAAAACTATACAAGATAATAAGAAACGGTTTTCAACATGCGACTGTTTAACTCATAAAGGGTTTTTGTTCTCCAGGTGACGCAGATTTGCCCAAAAATGTAGCCTGGTTCCCAGAGACAAAGTCCGATACCCAAAATGCGACGTTAGCGTCCGAAGCAGATGGGTCACCCGCCCGCTATTTATGGCAAACACTACCTGTTTCCATAAATGACGTATAACTATTGTGACCATACGTCCCGTTTTTAGGTAACTTGTTCCGAAATCCCGTCTTCAGAAAGAGAGGATAATAACGGTAACAATTTCAAACCAGCGGGAATGGTCTCCCCTAAACTTTATCGTATACTTCCCCAAGAAGGTGCTGTTTCCCCTCCCCCCGCGTGGATAAAAAAATTCGAACCTACTGTAACCCAGAATCCAATGACTATCAGAAGGTTTTCCATTGTAAATTATAATGATTGTAAAATATTAAGGTAAAAAAATCAAATTCAAAGAGATGCGTACCAATTAAAACGCATCACTGCTAGTTCCACTCTTGCCGGCTCAAGGACAAAGTGACGTAATTCGCTCAATAGCTTCCGTGTGCACAGAGATTGCTACCAGTACGCATGCGCATGGAGAATCGGATTAGAAAAATTAATTACGCAATTTGAACTCCTCTTTTTTTAACCGATTGACACACAAATTGAACACAAATCTACAATTAAGGTAAGAAGGCCATTCACCAAATTTCATTTATCTAAGTAATTTTGTTAGGAAGTTGTAATGTTTAGAAGTATGCGATTATACAGACCGACAGACAAGAAACCCTTCGACGAATTTGGTCAAAAATTTGATACGGACCTACATGAATGATGATAAAACGGTGTACCAAATTTTATCCATCTACCTATTCAAGTTTGTGAATTATAGTGTTCACATGAACGCGGACAGACAGACAGACTTTCCGTTGACGGATTTCGTCCAAAACTTGATAGAAGCCTACAAATTATGTGTAAAGATCACATACCAAATTTCATCCCTGTACCTCTAATAGTTTTCGAGTTATCGTGTTCACAGACAGACATAATTCCAAAATTGTGTTTTTCGGACTCGGGGAGGTCTAAAACGTGGAGATTCGTCAAAATCTCGACTTCGAATTTTTTGACGATTACAATACTTTCTCTTTGTATATGAGATTTGATACTCTTCTTCGTATACGAGAAAGTAAACAGGTTCGGAAGATCGAAAAAAATCCGACGGTAATGTCTAGTAGCACATCGATGACCGGACGTGTTCTATACGTGTCACACACATTCAAGCATTTATTTCTACCTCTATTGCACCTCAAACCAGAGGGATGCTTTCTCGCATACGACCAGTAATGTGGGGTGGGTAAACACCAGTTGGTAGGGAAATATTTTGGGGGTATTTACCCAAGGTCTGGTTATTTTGGAAAAAAAATTATGAATGGTGATTTACAATGAAACATATAAAATTTATGAATTCCAAAAAATTTAATATTTTGTAAAAAAATTGCGTATGTTCGCAATTTTTACGCGCGCTGAGGTACCACAACTTTATTTAACGTTTTTGGGTACGAAATCTTACTATAGATATCGCACAACATTTCACTACACCTCTGGTTTAATCACAGGAGTTCATCTGGAGAATGTGAAAATGAAGTTTCGTTTTGGGGATTGCCATAATTTCCGAAGCGCGTGTTTGCGGCTCGCTTCAATTTCCGCCAAGGTCAAACGCCAACCATACTCGCTTAAGTAAAATAAGCGAAACGCTCGCCAACACACAGTCGTAATGTGCATTTTGAACTAAATATGCAATTTGAACACCTGTTTTTCAACCGATTGAGATGAAAATTTTGCACAGATCTATAATTAACGTTAACATCCGCGATATCGAGTTTTATTTATCTAAGCCAAAGGGCTTATGAGATACAAGAATGCGCTTATACAGAACGACAGACAGTCAACCCTTTGACCGATTTGGCCCAAAATTTTATACGGACCTACATTCATGACGATAAAACTGTGTACCAAATTTTATCCATCTAGCTATTCAAGTTTTTCAGTTATAGCTTTCGCATGACTTCAAACATACAGACAGACAGACTTCCCGTTGACGGATTTTGTCCAAAATTTGATAGAAACCTACAAATTATGTTTAAAGACCACATACCAAATTTCATCCCCGTAGCTCTAATAGTTTTCGAGTTATCGTGTTCACAACAGACATAATTCCAAAATCGTGCTTTTCGGACTCAGGGAGGTCTAAAATGTGGGGATTCGTCAAAATCTCGAGTTCGAATTTTTTGACGATTACAACACTTTCTCTGTGTACACTTCCTATACGAGAAAGTAAAAAGGGTCGCACCTCTACTAAGCAGGAGACAAAAGATTCAGCGCCTGTCAAGCGAGGTCTTATGCAGCAGCTATATTTGGACTTCCAATCAAGCGAGGTCGTGCAGCTTTATGAATGCGTTTTAATTAGTACCAATTAAACATTGCTAATTTAGCCACAGTCCTTTTGTTAATATGCCTACGTTGATGCTACAATAAAATGTATATATATATATATATATAGTCCATGTCCATATCCTTTTAACTCCTGAGCTATAAACAACTACGAGCGACCGCTTCACAGTTGAATGACGTGATATCTGCTTCTACGCGTTTTAGAGCTGTAAAAATAGTCAGTGCAGCGACTCGGGGAGCTGTCTGCCCCCACCCCACTTTTAACCGTTTTTTTTTTTTTTTCATTTTAGCTGCCTAAAGCTAGGAATTATAAA
>BGPR01008873.1:46408-60596 GCA_013235015.1 Araneus ventricosus | reverse complement strand
CCAGTTTCATTTTTCCCAACACATTAAAGCACTAAACTGTTGGCAAATACAATGCAAAAACTCAATTTTCTTTCCATTTTAAAATGACAACAAAAAAGCTTTTCAAAATAAAGCCTTCATAAAAGTCTCGCATTTCGTTAACACACTTCGTTTATAGTTAGTGTAAAGAAAATTTATACCTCAAAGAACAATTTCGGTGTAAAGTTCGAGCTTTTAAAAGGCCTCGGAGACATTTCAGAACAATTAATTATTTTTCCGTCGACGCTTACGTTCCATTTTCTGGTTTCTTTAATATAAGATTTTTAAATGGTTTCATTGTCATAGGTTAAGAGCAGTTTTATGCTATCTTGATCAAAGAAATTTAAGTCTTAATGGGAAATGGAAGTTCGAATGAATGTTAGAATTTATTGAAGCTGGTTTAATTTTACAGTTAGGATAATAATAAAGCGACATACCTTATAATAAACGAGAACATAAAATTAAAATGACTCATTGCAGATCATTTTTTAAAAACCAGCTGGGAGATATCCAATACTTTAAGTAATTATGTTCAAAGAAGTTAAACGTTATTAAATGTCATTTTCTAGGGAATGGTGATAATAAATGACAAAAAGCAAACACATAAACGTTTAATCCTCAATTTGCGCGTCATTCAAATTGTATGATTTCGTTTTAAGAACTTGGAATTAATACGAAAAGACTTCTAAGTATATGGTTCTTGAATTTCAAGTTAATAAATAGAAGACGATCGGAAATGCCGTAGAATTGGTAATTTCCTTTTGTTTCCATTCCTGCTCATGTTACGAATTAATGGAAGAAGCCCAAAATTTGGAAAATTATCAGATAATTTCTTGACACCATAAGAGGGAATGTATAGAAATATGAAAAAAAATTAATGCAATGTTTTACAATATTTAAGAATGTCTTTAACCCTCCTGGCGGCGGAGACGTCTTTTTCCGTTTTTCAGGTTTAGTTCGAAAGCAGATAATTCGTATTTAACTGTATATTTTCTTAAACATCCATAGGAAAAATATGTTTATGATTAAAGTGATGTAATTAAACACAAAAAAGATATGTTCATTCACTTTAAAAGCTTAGTTTTCTCACCTGAAAGCTAAAGGTCAAAATAATTGAGCGCTCGGAGGGTTAAAGTAGTTTCTGCCATACCCTTGTTTTAGTTTATGTTAGCTTATGAATACGTATATTTTTGTTTTATGCATGCATTGCGTACGGCTGTGGCCTATTGATGGTTGAAGAACATGACTTGTCGGAGGAAGATAATGTCTTCTATCTTCTGGATGTACTTTTAACAAGTATTATTCCAAAAGTGGTACACCTATGTTCATCCCACTGCGGGCACCTCGAGTACGTGGATGAAAAGCCACCGGATAAGTAAGGGGATCGCATCTCCCTGGTAGGTACATTAACCCACTGGATCCTAAGACCATTGGAACAGAGAGACCTCAAAATAGGGAACGCCAGATTTCCTCTTTTAAAAGATAAGGGAAATTCACCTCCCCCTGAAAAGCCACAATGACAGAACGCCGCCCCATGTTCCCGTGCCTGATGCCGAGCCACAATGACAGCTAGAATTGCCCGAATTCTAAGAAAACCCTCTTTTCCCTTGAATCCATCTGGGCGTGCCACTTTAAGGACGAAAACACGCGCCGCGGCTTAGAAATCAATCACATTTAACGAAAGGGTTGGGCAATTTTGCAGTGATATTCGGACGTTTTGGACGGTCATCGCCTTTACTTGAAGAGACGTTTGGGACGTTCCCGTATCGATAGAATTAATGGTGGAGGTCGAGTTACCGCCCTCCAGTGATATTACTTGCCTCCTACGTGAGGGGTCGGGCCATAGCCGGTAATGGCTACTAGGACTCCGGCCTCAGTACTCGAGCTGTTGCAGCGGCCATCATTTAACGTCCCTGGTACGCCAAATGGAATGGCAGGAATAACAGAGTGTGAACCTCCACCTATGTCCACTGAAGCAAGGAATTAATCGCTGCAATCGGTCTGGAGGTCTTCCTGCTTCGCCTCCATGTCACACAGAGATGTAGGCCACTTTCACCTGAAAGTCTCCCCAGAATTGCAACCCAACCAACATGTGTATTAGAATGTGTTCCATGTCCATTCAACTTGTTTGGTTGCTGTAATGGCATGAGGCACGGGGGGGCATGGGGCGGCGTTCTGTCCATTAGAATCCAAATCAGACTTCTACTTGATACTTCTTTGAAAAACTGAACTTAGCACACTTCACCTTTATCATGAGTCCTGGAAATAGCAACATAAGTTAGACCAAGAGGGATTTGGAGCACCACATGCTAAATTTTTCTACATTGATTGCTTATTTTATTAAATGAATTATTTTGGTGTTTATTATATGAACTTCCCAGTTTGAAGCTCTACGAAGCGTTCTTCTAGAGCACCTTGCAAGTTTGAAAGAAGAACAATTTATATCTGATCCTGCAAACCTCTCTCCAAACTTTTACACCAAATCTCTGAGAGAATGTTCGATCCCGATTGATACAACGTGCATCAGGACCACGTCTTTAGTGGAAACGGGTCTTAAATCTATGCCCCTCAGGATTCCAAGTCAAACCTGTGCGAACAACCTAACGCAAAAATTGCCATAACTTTGGAAAATGAATCAAAGAAAGATATCAGATTGAGTTAGTTGTTAGCAGCAATAGTTGTGCAGATATGCTATATAATGCTTCCGTATCATTAGCGAGTAAAGATTGTACATATTATAACATTTTTTAATTGTTTCTTTCTTTGTGAGTTATCGATGAATACATTTTAGATTAGACTTGCGAATGAATAAAATATATTCCGTAACCTACAAAAAAATGTATAACACCTTTTCATATGGGTTCTTAAAATTCACTGCATATCCAGTTTCAGAGTGAAGTATGAAGATTGAATTGGCTATTTTAATCACAACGCTAGTTTGAGGTAATCAATTTATATCGAAACCTAAATTTATCTGAAATAGAGAAAATGAATGCAAAATATGTTTTAAAAACCTGAAATATTAATCTCAGCTCAATCAGTTTTTTATATTAGTTTTCACGCTTTCGAATTTTAATATTGAGTGCATATTTCTGGAAAATAAAGATAATTAAAAATAACTTGAAAGGAACATAATCCTATTAATTTTTCACTTAATCCTATTAACACCGCGCATCACTTTTTATAATCCTGTTATGATACCGTTGTTGATGCCAACCTTCATAAAAAATTGAAAAATTAGCATAATTTCTTCTTTTATTTTCGCTGAGACTTTGTCATCCTTTTTAAGTCTAAAAAGGATTACAAAGCAAGCAGTCGAAAGATAAAATGTAACACTAAATAGAACCAGTTGAGCATAAGATTAAGAATAAATTCACAAAAATTCAAAGTTTATGCTAAGAATGCAATATTTAAAACTGATTGAATCTCTTAACGAGTGAATATAATTTTATTTTACATGCCATAAACCTGAAGACGAATGAGTTTTTGTATGGCAATACAGATAGAGTTTTTTCATACAAGTTCATTTCCTATTTCCTCTTCGTTTTCCAGTAATAACAATTAGCAGAGAGCACCGTGACTTAGTTGTTTGAAGGGCATGTCTATTTCCCACAACGCAGTATTTTATCACTAGCAATAAATGCAGCAGTATACTCACATCGTGTAAAGAAATAAGATATTATGTTTGTAAAAAGCATTTGAAGAAAATATGAAGTAAACAGCGTAACTGTGATTAAAATTCAAATGACACAACAAATAACTCGGAAGTTTTCATTTACTTTTCTAGCATATTTCTGTTTCAGCGTTATATAATAGTCTTTAATATTTACGAATTTTCTTAATTTATTTGGAATTGACTTTTCTAATAAACTTCTTACGTCAATAAAATATTAAAAGAATATTTTTACTAGAATTTATTAATAAAGTTTACAATAAAAAATAAAAATGGGCATGCAAAGTTAATGACCAATTCAGTAGCTTTGAAACATAAGTTTAAAAAATCTGTTATTATAAGTAGAAACAAATACTATTGCTATGCTTCAAGAAGCCTTATTTTGAATCTATTGCTTAAATTAATTTTATCTTTTTGGCTTTGTATATTGAATAAATTAATATTTTTACTCGATAGAGTTTTAATTTGCATGTAATTTAGTGTAATATTTAAAAATGTACTTAATATTTCATTCAACATGAATGACAAGATACAGTCTTTATTGTGTAGTTCCATAACGCAGCGAAGAAAATTTTGTTTGTGCTTAAGAAAAGTATCTAATACCGTTAACGGATGTAAGCCTAGTTCACAATAAATCTATCATCGTGGTAAAAGGTCAAAATTAACAACTTGCATCAACATACTTGTAAAGTTGTAATGTACGTCAGAATAAATAAATACAAGATTAAATATAGAACAAAAAGACACAGAATATGAAAAGAACATAAGCATACACTGCAACATATAAAAAACTGTCACAATATGAATTTTTTTCAAACTATAAAACAAGAAACGTTGACAACAGATAAAGGTTTAAACTATCACTTGCATCAAAATTCTACAGGACAATATTGAAATAATTAACTGTAATACATAAATTCATAAGGGAAGCAAAAATTATTTTAAATAAATCTATCTATACATTAATCAAATGGAATAAGTAAATTATTAAAAAAATTACATTTAATAAGCCTATAATAAAACACTTAGATTCAAATAAAATAGAACAGCTAAGACCTTACATTCAATACATGAATATTATAATGGCCCCGATGGCTAAATTGAACTAGGGTGTTTATCAAAAGTAACTGAAATATACATTTTAGTTATTTGAAAGCGAAAATTGCCACATCTCGTTTCCCCACAACAACAGGTTCCAGTTGAAAATGATGCTTTGTTAAAATTATTAAGCTAATAGGAGGAAACAGAATTTGTGCAAAACGAAAACCTAACAAAACTGTCCCAGTTCAATTTATAATCAGCAGTCTCATTTCAGCTAATCTAGAATCCTTTCTTCTTTACATTCAGAAATATTCTTTACAATTTCGGTTATATTTTGAATGATACACACAGATTATAGATAAAAGAAGTGGATAGATTTGCAGATACAAAGGAGCTCAAAGAGAACGATATATAAAGCAATATATTTTTTAATGATTTGATGTGAGTATTTTGGGATATAACTTAAGATTAAGCTAGCTGCTTTTAAAACATTATTTTATTGTTTAGTGTAGGTTCTAGATTTGAATTCGTTTCAGGTGCATCGATGCAATTTTGTAACTGTAAGATAGCTGGACTACTTATTTCCATGCATCTGATAGAAATCGGTTAATTTAAACTACCAACAGACTTTGCAATAAAAGGTAATCTTGTTGCAATTTGACATTTTACATTCTGACAATTTATATTTAAAATGAATCAAAAACTCATTTCTAACTTTGAAAAGAGAAAATAACATTTTAATCCTTTTATAATAACTAAGTATTGCTTGCTGCTTCATATTCGTCAAAAAATTTTTGACAACCAAATTTTTCTATTAATGTTTAACGGTTATATAAATATTTGTGTAAATTTTATTCATAATTTTATTCAAGTGAATATTCAAAAAAAATTAATTTCTCTTTTTCAATCTTGATTAAACTTCTGTTGGGCGCATCTAATCTGAGAGATGAAGCACCCATATGTTTTTGTGCCTAAGTGCGGGTTTTACCGAGAAAGAGATGGGACGACTAGTAGATTCCTGGCTCCCTACCACTCACACTAGGGTATCGTGGTTTTTTCTACAGAGATCTTTTGATGTATGTGAGGAGCACGTTAATCTGGTAGATGAGTTATGCCTGATTAAGTTTGTATTTCGATTTCGAAAATTTTCTCAATATTTATTTTTATATACCTACAGAAGCTCGTATATCTGTGACCCAGCACCTAATTCATTGATATCGACTGTTATTTGAAAAATGTTGTTTCAAAAATGTCGAATTATTTCAGGCCATCAACGACAACATTTGTCATTTCTAGGGAACCTTACGGCAAAACAAATGTCGACTCCTTCCTTAATTCCTTTGCTAGTTGAAATGCGAAGAAATACAAAAAAGTTATTTAAAAACACAAACACAGCTTTGTATGACCTAATAGTTCAGGTTGATAAGCTTTTACTTAAGTCTAAGCAAAAATTTAAATTTTAATCTCCCAGATGAGTTGCACCCTAACGTGATAGCATTTTTATTGCGCCCGACCGAAGATTAATAAAAAATTCACTATAATCGCATCTGATAAGCTTATGTTTTTACGATCTTTCCGCATGAACTATGACTAAGATGAAATTATATTTATGAACAAATGGATATTGGTAGGAATTTTGGAAATTGAAATAATAATATTTGGTACTGCTTACATTAATTTTTATACATTATAGATGACATAAGACGCATAAATATGTTAATAAGTTAGTGCTGTTGCAAAACTTTAGATATAGTATATCATTACTCAAAAGGAAGTCCAATTAAAGCAGTCTAAGCCATCAAAACCTTGCATAAATCTTACTACTATAAAGGAAAAAAGAAATGAGTATATATATATATGTATATATAAAACAATAAAAACAAAATGTTTTGGAAAATGCAAAAATTAAATTGCTATACAAGTACAAGAAAAACCATATTAAAAAGAGAGAGAGCTACTTCTCATATTATTATATTTTTGTTTTTTTGTTTCTTGTATGTTTTTGATTTTTTGTCTTTTGTTTCTCATGTTTTGATATATATATATATCAAATTGTATATATTGTATAAATATTGTATGATTGTCTATATATATATACAATCTAATGTGCTATGCATTCATGAAATAAAATGCAGAAAAAACTTTATGCTTTAAATATTAGTCTGCTACTACGGATAACCTTAATACGTAAATATGAGAGAATATTGACTGTAAAGTTCATGGATTTGACATTTACAATTCTGAGAAAATTACTATACATTTCGGTTTCAATTTATTGCGTATGCTTTTTGATTGCCAAACATTCTCTTTCTTTTCTTCTTGTTTATTTTTTGTGTGGTAAAATGATTCGAAAAAATGCCTTAATCCCTTATGAACAATGTAATGCGTTTCCACAAAAGAATGTCCAGAAAATATTCTTAATGTACAAAGCTTTTCAAAGATTGCTTTCTATTGAAGAAAATAATTTCTTCCGATCGATATAATTTTTTTCAATAGAAATGTTGAGCTAATTTTCTATTCCCTCTGAAAGTACCGTTGTTTTTCTGGTTGTCTTTCATTAGCATACATGGCAAAGGCAAAAATATGCATCGGAAATCATTCTTATAAGTACTTTCTCATTTTAAAAATATGTCTTTAAAGTATTTTCAAACTTCTTTTATTAAGAATAAATGAAATTTCATAGGGATTTTGAAAATTCTTTAACATTATTTATTTTTGCATTTGCTTGTCTAAGATGACCATTAAGTTCTATTTTAACATCGCATTCATTTGCAAAGTGTTTTTCGTTATAATTATTCATTGCATCTGATCTTTTACATCGTCCATAACTTACAGATTGCTTATTTAAAAAAAATTAATATGAAATTTTCAATTCAAATGCGCCTGATATTAATTATTTTATATTTTTATGTTACAGTAGATGAATATTTTTGTATAGTTAACAGTCCACATATATAGTTTTGAACGATTTATTTAATATATCGCCATTGCTTGGTTCTTAATTGGAATTTCTATAGGAACTATATTATTTTCTTGCAATATGATAAATTGACAAAATAATAAATATCAACATTGTTTTCCGAAACAAATTTTCAAAACAAACTTCACAAATCTTGGTGATCTTAGCATCAATGTATCAGATTTTTTTTTAATCTTTCGAAAATTTTTAACTCTTACTGAGATAGAGTTCCATTGTGAATATAAATGCTAATTGAATGGGCAACAATATAAACGGAAGTATATAGAAACCTGTGTCAGTTATAATTTATACATCAACCAGTGAGATCGGAGTCTATAGATACCTGTACCATCCTCCAAGAAACATTTAATGGTATAAATTATATTGCTGCACTTTCGAACTAAGAATCAGCAAGATTTCTTTCAAGTTGCATGATATAATTTTTGTGGATTGTTTCTACATTGCTTGGAAATATTAAAGGATCACCCTATTTTTCTCAGCATTATTCTCATCTTATTTGTGAAATCTAATTAAACTCTACCGAATTCATATATAGTGTTTCAAAGAAAGAAGAAGAAATTGTAGTCATTTCACCTTTAATGATGTAAAAATACGTCATATCAGAGAAAGATGTGCTACTTATGTAAAGAAAGAGATTTCTGGGTTTCAGGACAAGACGTGTTGACACAAACTGCACGAAATAGTCTTCATTAGGATGGTGTGTATACGTGTGGAAGCATAGCTCCCACGCGAGGTGAAGTATGAAGTTTCGTAGACAGATAAAAACAAACAGGTTTGCTATTTTAAACATTTAATTATGACGCAACAAATAATTAGACGTCACAACATAAAATTAAGAAGATAAAATTAAAGAACTAGGCGGGCGGTTGATGCCCTTCACATCTTATAAAAATAAAGGCGGCATTTCTGAACAGCATGCTCCATCACTCGCAATCGCACAACAATATCTCTCGCTAGCAAGAGAAGACATCAGTTGTGCCACGTGACATCAGATCGTAGAGAGTTGTAAAGCTGTGGATCTAAACTACACGGCATTCCTGACGGTACGTTGGCGGGATAACACAGCGGCCATTCTGACTGCATAGGCTGACCTCAGCGAGCTTTTCTCCACCAGACACAGAGATTATTGAGTGAAAACACTTGCACAAGAAGAATATGAAATGAATAAAAAAACCGAGACAGAAAAAGTATACGAACAATAAAAGTTAGAAAAAGACAGATTTATCTTTTTAGATGCAGTGGATCTGAGTCTTATTTAAGTTATTCTGCACCACATTTTCATGTGTCTGCTGCGGTAGATGTGATATTTGGTCCTTCAGATTGTCCGACTTTTTTGACATCATGGCGGTCGTTCAACTTGACTTTCACCACTTCATAAGGGCCCGAGAATTTTGGTCGCAGCTTGAGGTCAATCCTAAACTGTGTTCACTGAATTGCAACGAAGTCTCCATCCCTGTACTGATGTGCTTTTTCTCTTCTTATTGTAGCTTCGACGATTTTCTTCTTAGAACTTTAAAATATAATATTTATCTTCTTCATGAATATTTTCTCGATCTTCTATACAGGGTGTTTCGAAACTCATGGGAAAAAGTTTAAGGGGTGATAGAAAACATCTAAACAAGAAATTTTCACCATACAATGCATGGACGGAGACCAAGCAGTGAAACGCTAGACGGCGCTATAATGGAAAGCATAAAGCGCAAGTTTTTTTACACATCGTCATTTCTGCTGTGGATTTCAGAAGGCATTTCGACGTACAGTAATCAGGAATTTATGTATGGTCTTGCGGATGGGAACGCTTTGGAAGCCGAAGGACTGAACAGGCAGCGTTTCCCGAGAAGACACGTGCCGGAACGAAAAATGCTCGAGCGATTGCATCGGTGCCTGTGTGAAACGGGATCCTTTGTCAACGGCATGCATGCTACAGGGGTGGCAGGAGTGTGCGGACGCCACAAGTTGTAGAGGAGATTCTGCGAAAAGTAGAAGATCGTCCGGATATTAGCACGCGAGAGATTTCCCGTGCCGTAAATGTGCGCCACTCGACTGTTTGACGAGTACTACGGGACGACTCTACCATGTGCAGAAATTTCAAGCCTTCATACCTGCAGATTATGCGCACGTCTCGAGTTTGCACGCTGGGTTTTGCAACAGCTAGCAGCGCAGCCTGATTTTAGTGCGCATGTGTTATTCACGGATGAAAGCACCTTTACTCATGAAGGCATTTCTAATACGCACAACTTTCATGTGTGAGTATCTACCAATCCGTACGACAGACGTCCTCATGTGCATCAGAAGCGTTTCAGCGTAAATGTTTCGGCTGTAATTGTGGGTGACCATTTGATCGGCCCATACCTTCTGCCATTCCGACTGGACGGCAGAACATACATCACATTTTTATAACAGGTATTGCCAGAGTTACTTCAACCTGTTGCAGCCAACAAACAAGCACGTATGTTGTTCCATCACGACGGATCACCACCCCATTTCAGCTTGGATGTGCGGAGCGCTTTAGACGCTAAATTCACACTTCGATGTATTGGTCGGGGTGGGCCCACACATTGGACGGCACACTCACCCGATCTCTCCAGTCTGGGCTTTTTCCTAAGGGCCCATTTGAAAAGTCTCGTCTACGAAAGCCCCATCGACTCCGACGAGGACCTAGTGCCAGGATTTCTGTTGCTGCCGGCGTCGTCCGAGAAATGCGGTGTGTGTTTGAAAAAGTGCGCCGCTGGCTACGTCGCAGGTGTAACGCCTGCATTACCGCAGGTGGTCGCTCTTTTGAGCAGTTTCTATAATTTTGCCACACAAGTTGTCAATAATATTATTTAGTACCTTCTCTATCCGTTTCGTGTTTCGTTCTTTCATGTAACAGTAACGGATACCTCCTAGCTGTTCACAGCTCTTGCTCTCCGCCCATGCCTTGTATGGTGAAAATTACTTGTTTAGATGTTTTCTATAACCCCTTAAATTTTTGCCCATAAAATTTTGAAATACACTGTATATCTCTGTAAGGGAATGTATCTTCTTAAGAACAATTTATCATAATATGGACGAGGATTGGGATATCGTTATTCCAAGAATCGCAAAAATTCACTTTCATGAATTGATATATGGCTACACATACTGGGAAAACTAAATATGTGCGAGAAGTTGATGTTTTGTTATAGGATTAGATTGACATTTCTTTAGCTAGAACGAAAGACTTGATATATTGCTTGGATTATGAGACTAAACATCTCTTTAGAGAAAAATGCACTAAAAGTAAAGAAAAAAATATTTTTATATCTATAAATATCGCTTAATAGTTCGTTTAAAAAATTTAGTATTTTTTGCATAACTTTCAACGTTCGATTCAGATTATTTTAATATTAAAGAGTGAAAAAACAATTCAGTTTCAATCATGAAAAATATTTTAGTCATTTAATCTGCCATATTTTCTTTTAAATGTTTTGTAACACAGATTGAGGAAAATTATTTAAAACCTAGCTTTTTAAACATTTTTCTAATTTTGATAACCTGAGATAAAACTAAATTTGGAACTGCAAATTTAAATTATGCAAGAATATCCTTTATTCTCCGGATAGTACAAATTCTATACCAGCAGAAACTTTATAATTCTTTTGGGATTGTAAAATTGCTCTATCCAAATAATTAGCATTTATTTTCCCCATAAACTACACTGTCCCTCCCCCATTCATAATCGATAATTTTTATACACTTTTATTTAACTCAACATGTTTCATGCTTATATTTTTTACTTTTTACTGATGAGTTTGTGTTTGGAAATTTGTTGACATTTCTGTTTTCTGTGTTAAACTCAGAGTTGCTTGGCGCATGTTGGCCTCGTTTTGGTCCTTAAGCTATAAAAATATCCAATCATTAATCTTTAATACGAAAGTTATTTTTTTACTAAATTTTCTAAATTACTCCCCTACAAAAAGGTGAAATTTGTTTCAACAATGCATTTAAGATTTCTGCTAGACAAGAAACACTACCAACTGAAACAATACCAGATATTGTTCACCAAAACGATAGGTTGTTAAGTAAAATTTGTTGCAACAACTCATTTGAGTATTGTTAATAAAGATGAAACGAACAGACAACAATTTAAAGAATATATCAATAAGTGTTAATTACAACAATATACACACAATGCATCTCAGTCAAGAATGAAAACGATTCTTCACATTTGGTGAAAAGTTTTTGAACTGTAAACTACTTTCACTGCGTTTAATTTGTGAATATCTAACGTTCTGTTTTTTGACTCGCTTTGTCGGATATATTAAAAGGCAATTTGAGCCTTCAACATGGCACCGAAAATACTCAAGCGAATCCGCCAGGCATTGTAAGTTGTAATTTTATCTCATATCTAAAACCCACTAAGAGAATAGATTGTAGGATAAATGTCGGTCGAAACTTGCAACTTCTCAAATATTTCTGTAGAAATAAGTGTTTTCACTCGAAATTTTTTTAATTATTTCATAAATTGCAAATAGCTATAATTAATCCCGAAACCAAAACTCAACCAATTTGAAACGTTTTTGTAATTACTTCAAAACTGGATGACTGTATATAGTCAGTTACTTTTAATGGATGTTTGTAATGATTATTGTAATCAAGACATAAAATTCATATCTTAGTGTAAATTTAAAATTGTTAGAATATAATTGTCCGAATGTTTCTGGTTATAAATTACAGTAGAATCCGGGAATCTGAACTAATTGGGCTGACCATTGATCGGATTTCAATGAATCCGGATTATCCGGGAAATTCGGTAAAATACCCTTGATATACCAAATACAGTATTGACTCTAGGTGCTCTGTGAAGGTGTACGGAAAGATCACGCGTCAATTCGAAAGCTACAGCGGCAGACAAATTGAGGGTAGAAGGAATATATTTGAGTTTGTTCCTGCTAATCTTAAAGATCAAAAAGGTTCTTAAAGACACATTCGAATACTTCTTTTAAGTTAGGAATAAGCATTAGCTTTGTTAATTTATAAGAATATGTTGCCTAAATTCAATTCCTATTTGGGAGTTATTTGATACACATTCGGTTATTACCATATTTATTGATATCAATTTCTTGACAAGAAGAGGATGAGATGACTCATGAATCTATTGTTTCTAAGACGTATTTTGCAAATTTTGATAAAAAGTAGATAAACATAAAGTTTCAAATTATGTCTAAAATATTTAAAGTATATGTCTAACATACAAATGCGATATGATAGAGCTAGATGCAATTTTGGGAATTTCTTCGTTTGACTTTTCATGATTTTGCTTCTGAGAACTCATCTGAAGTGAACATGAAGTGGTTAATGATATAAGAATAAAATGTAATGTATATATATTTCATTTCAGTTGCTACTTTGTAGAAACAGGATATGTAATATTCAAACAGGGCGTTCTGCCCTTAATTCTTTCGATTTGAGTTAGGGTGTCAGGGTTCTAACTTAGGAGGACATGTTATCTAAAAATAATTCTTTGTTCTGCAGTTTAGTGTATTCATGGCATCTAGTGTTTACCCAAAGTATTGAGACATTGTGAAAAAAACTCAATCTCAAGAGGGTTTAAGTCAGTTAGCTTTGAATTTCCTAACAACTGCTGAAAACTCTAAACAGATAATTTTGGAATGAAGAAAGTTGGGTGTATACATTAGCGTGAAAACAGAAAAGCTTTTGAAAAGAATTCTTCGAAAAAAGTTTGAAATTCATTTTATTTTAGATTTCTTAGGTGTGGTATAGTCTCAGAGTGCCAAATGTGTGGGACAAAAGTTGAGAAGCAACAAGGCATACGAGCAGAAATAGTTCAAATATCCTTATGTGAGTTCAGTCAATTTACTGGGCCACCCAGATGAGCCCTGCTTCAGGCAGAGGGAAATCTTTTTTAAGGTGAGGAGGTAAATACATAAATGGCAGAAGCAGAAAGAGTATTGAAAAACTTATCATATGGGAGTTTTGTATTTAATTACTTAGATTTAGAGAGCAGCCCTCCTAGACTGGGAAATCACTAGGAATCTACATATGAGGATGGTAATAAATAAGCAGAAAGCAAAATAATTGAAATAAAATAACCATGAAAAAATGAATTCACAGTATAATTTAAATTTTTTAAATTCTAGTGATATGAATAAATTCTGTATGTTGAAAGAGAAGTTGAGCTATAAAGCAGAAAATTCTAGAAAACTTTCAAAAGGCTTTGAAAAATATAATATCAGGTTTAAAGTCTTTGCAACACAGATTTAAGGTAGATAAAACTCAAAAGAAAGAAGATAAGTTAACAACTAATGGTTTTACCAGAAAGCTTATGAAAGTAAGACATAGGGGAAAAAGAGTGTAAGGCTAAGTCACACAAGCACAAAGTACGATATCATATCAATTTTGGTATTTAATTACCACACACAATTTTTTTAGAAAGTAATTTATGTTTATTGTTTTGGTTATTCTATATTTTATAAATTCTCATTCAATCATTT